>PVJI01018161.1:0-34081 GCA_004026765.1 Micronycteris hirsuta | reverse complement strand
TAAAACAAGAAACAGATTAATAGCACATGTGATTCAGGTAGTTAAAGTTAATAGATATGACACATAGGGAAAGCAACTATTAGAATAGAGTAGGTGGAAAGAGAGATGATAAAAAGCAAATGTAATTTTACTGTATGACAAAACTCCCTCAAATAGTTTTCTATTTATTGAATACCTCTAATGATGCACTATCAAAAATAAATCCAACTTCCTACACATTATCCAAAAGGTGCTGTTAACAGATTTTAGTGCTGAAAATGCTTCAATTTGTCATGTCTGATGAGGGGACATCCAATTATCAGATGGTTTTATTTTAGACAGCTCAGACTGAAATCATGACTAATAGGCATGAGGCAACCAAAGAAGATGTGAGGCAACTGAACAAGACACCCAACTGTATATTGAGCTCCAAAAGGTTAGATGACTTAGGACTTCAACCTACCCACCTATCAGGTCTGAGCAGTGCTTACAGCAAGAGAGCAGAGGGACAACAGGAAAAGGAAAGGGAAGCTGGATGTGGGGTGGTAAGGACTTCTGGGAATTAACTTCAGGTTTCAGAATAATTGTTGGCACTTCTCCCAGCCTTTGTAGGTAGGTAAGATATGAAATACTGGCTTAAGTAGATATTGACAGGAAAATCTGAAACACTCCTTATGCATTATGAATATACTCACAAAAAAACTTACTTGATTGTCATTTTCATTATCTTTGATAACCAAATATCTCAATAAATTCAACGAAGCCATTATCCTGTTAATTAAAAATATATAATTTGTTACTTACAGTACAGTTTTATAAAATCAACAGCAACTTCAATGAACAAAATAAGCTAAAACTTAGGGTACATTTTTATAATTATGTTTGCCATTAAATTTACAAGTGACCCCTAACGCAGGGGTTAGGGGTGCCAAACTATGCAGCTGAAAATCTGTGTGTAACTGTGTATTCCCTTTAACATATCTTTTGGAGTAGTAATAATTTATCATTCTTGTTCTCCAAGTTCACAAAATACAACTGTGAAAAACACTATTTTTTTCCCCCGAGGAAGCTTTGTTATCCTTAATATTTGAGTATATCATCTGTTGTTTCCTGAATTTTAAGATTCCTTTTATAAATACTTATGACCATTTCTTAATAACCATTCTACATGTTCTATTACATGTTCTATATGAAAAAAACATGATGTCGTAGAGCACAAAACAATAAAACCTAAACATAAACGCTTTGCATGAGTTATACACATGAGATCCTTCGTTTTTAGTCACCAATGCTGGAGATTAGATCTCTACGGGCGATACAGGAATGCCAGGTGTGTTAAAGGTACAAAGTCGTACTTCTGGAAAGAAGGGTTTTGATTATGTTTTTACATAGTACCTAATTACTTACATATGAAAATCTTTATGTACTTTTATGAATTAACCACAGATCATATAAAATCAGGGGAATATGGTTTGTTACTTTAGGTTTCCCATTTTATTCTCAATTTACTTTGGGGACCTTAGTAACGACAGCCTCACCTGTCTGAGTTTTGCAGTAGGTCTGTCTCGGCACCCTCTGGGAGAAAGAGCACCAAACCTAGAAGGGAAACCAGCGGTGGCCCTGTAAACCACTTGTTGTTATGTGTTCTCTGTAAAGCAAAAGGAAAACTGAGAAAGGCTTTAAATAACAGCTTGATAAATGTGTTTTCTAATACTTTGATACTAACAAAATAAACTATTACACATTAAAAAAATACATATATATATATATTAAAAATTCTGTCAGTCACTATTCCAGACACGTAGAACAAACTCTGCCAGTTTGTGAACACTGGGGCATTCTTTTTCTCTCTTTTCTAAATGCAATTGCTGAGTATTCACAAACCGATTATATTTCAGTTTCCACTAATATTTCAGGAGTATACAGCAAAACAAAAAGAAGTCATGTTATCAGCACAAAGAATACAATTTAAATCTATAATTAAGAAAGTTTCAAAATTCAGGTTTTTAAAAAAGAAATAGAAATGAGAAAAAATATATACCCTAATGATAGAAATAGAAAAAAACAATCCATAGGGTAACAATCCATATTAATGTATTCCACAAAAAAATAAATCTTACAAAAATAAAATAAATTGATAACTGATACCTTAGCTATGCTCTTACCTTTAAGGATATGTCAATTTGATTTTTGATATTTTGAATAACAAAGGCCTCCACACCTGAGTGATTACTTGTATTCAATAAGCACCTTGAAAGCAAAATAAAAATATATTTGAAATTATCCTGGACTGCATTATAGTAATGATACAGGTTTTACAAATTCAAATGGGTCACGTGCTATTTCTAGGAATACAAAAACCAGTGAAGACAATTAGCAAGATGTTAACCAACTATAAAGACACCTATTATGGTTATTGCTTTAGCTAGCAAACTCTATTTTAACTGGATCAAATCAAATTTGAATCTTTTTATGCATATAGTTGTAATGATTTAATATGGCAAGAATGGGCACTCGTATAATCACCTAAAAACTCCCCAAATCATTCCCTGTGAAAGTAGACTAGTCTGGTTAGACTTAGTTGCAAAGAAAGGGAAATCAATCTGAGGAATACAGGTAGGGCAGAGTAGGTATAAGACCTAAGCATAAAACTGACATTTCGTGTACCTGCTCTGACTCTATCAACAGAAATGAAGAAAAGATAGGATCAAGAGTATTAGTTCTGGCCAATCCCAAAGACGACTTCTTAATACTTTAATGATGTTTTTGACTAATTTTTATTACCTAAATGTCAACAACGTAAGATCTGCAGGCCAAATCCAGCCTGTGGTTTGTTTTACTGGAACACACACACCCTCACTACAAAGACAAAACCGAGCAGTTGCAACAGAGACGATAAAGCCTGTAGTTACTGTTTGGCCTTTTACAGAAGCTTGGCTCTTTTTTAACTCAGAGTTACTTTCCCCCTCAAACAGCACTGTCAATAAGCTCAACTATTAACTTAAAGTGAATAGCCTCTCAATGACTCCAGAGCCATTAATTTAAACTGTGAATAATGGGAATTATTGACATATGTAAAGTTCTAGCAGGACCCTTAACAATGTGCTTAATCTTTTAAGTCTTTTTTAGTTTCACAGTGTCTCTATTAACTGAAGAAAATATATACTATTATTCATGTGGTATATATGTGCATATGTATGTATCCATAACATTTGATTAACCCTTCTCTACCCATCACAGAGGAGAGAATTTATTATAATATGGCTTCCAAGTAGAGCTGAACTGCATCTAAAATATACTGAAATACTATAACCTAGAATAATTAAATGGCATTAATTTAGTTTTTAAATCAACCACACACTTCGCAATTAACCATTCTTGATACATACCTAAATAACGTATATTTGCCTTGAGAATCCAACTTGTTAATATACAGCTGAAGCATAGCTAAACCCTTTTTCCTCTAAAATGGAAGAAATAATACTGTTACATAAACTGAATAAAGATTAAATTGTTTATTAAAATTTCTCACTGTAACTTGTTAATTTAGTCAAAACATTTACATACCAATGTCTCAACAGGGCAGAGGGTCATTACTTTGACTAAGCTCTGGAAATAAAAAGATTTTTAATTCAGATGTGAATAGCTCATACTGACTTCAAAGAAACAAGTATGTTATCAATGGTAGATACTAAAAATTCAGAGAAGCTAGGGTAGAAGATTTAAGAATGAAGTAATTTTTCCCCAAACCTTTTATTCCACTACAGGTCTACAGGAAGCTAAGCACAATCCTTTTTGTGATACTGAGTGGGGTGCTGCAAAGTTGTAAACTCAGAAGTGAGTGCTAATTTTCAATTATGGGAAGAGTGGCCAAAAATGGTATCAAACATGCAGAAATATAATCCATCATTAAAAATATTTAGGCTTAATATACTAACAAAAGCCATGTTTTCCTATTTTAATAGTGGACTAACAAGTCTCTAAGGAGACATCTAAGGACCTACTTGGCTATGATAACAGATAGTACCAGGCAAAATCTATCATTAGAGATAAAAACAAAATGTCTTTCTAAAAAGGACAATGTATGCCTTGATGAAGCCTTAAGGACTTGAATTATAAAAGTAAAGGAGCTTCATTTTCCAAGGTCCCTAGAGAAACAAAACGTTAAAGAAGAAAGTTTTATTTTCCATTAGAAGCTAATGCTGTCAACTATGGTAGCTACTAACGACATATAGCTAATTTAAGCTTAATGAATTTAAATTACATTAAATTTAAAATTCAGTTGCTTAGTCACACTAGCCACATTTCAAGTGTTAAGTGTGGCTAGTGGCTTCCAGATTGTACCAAAGAGGTACAGGACACTTTCACCACCACAGAAAGTCCTATTGCTCAGCATGGCACTGAAGTTTTCAAAGGATATGGAGAACAAAGTGGGAGAGGGGTCTCAAAAGACCATTCCTTCACTTAAATTCAGATAGGAAAGGGGTTATTTTTAAGATTAGAATCCACATTTTACTTACTTGAGGTACAGTTAGAAAACTCTTGATTTCTAAGTACTGGTGAAGTAGACTATTGTCTTCTATTCTCAACAAACCATTCTCCAACAGATCCTACAGATTAAAATACATGCAGAAATACATGCATGGTAAAGTCAACAGCTGTATTTGTTGGCACGACTATGAAATTAAATTATGATGGGTGAAAACAAATCTTACCAGTCCTTTGGACAAAACAGATTCTTCTGTTCTGAAAGAGAATATTAAAATTTGCTGACATGACTTTCTACATTTCTTTAGATTGATTCTTTGTTTTAGGAAATAGAAACCAAAAACTGAAATTTAAAGACTTGAAGCATGTGTATCATTAAGGAGAAATTCTGTTAAAGAACTTAGTCGAAATTCTTACATTGGTGATCTTCTGATTTGGCTAATGACATCCAAATATGATCAAAATCAGCTCACTCGGGCCTTGTTTCATGGTACCAAACCAACAGGTCTTTAAACAGCAAGTGCTAAGAAGTGATTATACCCAATATAGTTGTGTATTTCAGTTGAATAATCTGAAAAATCTTTTCAATTCTTTTTATATAAAAAGATTAAATGATTTCCATTTATAATAATATTTTTTAAAGGTTTATAATCATTGTTAACTAAATATTTAAGATTGGCAAGAAAATATTATGTTAGGCTTTGGTTCTTATTCTAACCACGCAAGGAGTTACAAGTGTTGTTTTTGGCTCAATGACTAAACAGTTTGGAAATCTGAGGAATACAGAACTTAAGATTCAAGTCAATACATACCCTCATTGTATGACTATTAACAGAAACTAAATAAAAAGACTGCAAAATCACTAAGACATAAAAATACAGTAGATTTAAGAGTTAATAACTACTTGTGCCAGGAGTCCCTTGGAAACTCCTGCCTTGTAGGCTGAGGCTTTGGACATTTGCCCTGTTAAAAATTTTCCTTCACCTGGGAAGAGATGTGATTGATAAACTGTCACTAGTGTTCCCAGAGATAGTACTGAACGGCCCTGACTGATCTCAAGCGATAATTTATACATGTTATAGGAAAAGAAAACACAGCATATAGATTTGCAAAATTCTTAAAGTTACTTTGTAATTTTTTAAAAGAGAAAGTCTTGCTTTTGAAAAAAGTTGTTGAATGATATCACTGTCAATCTAAGTTTTAACAGGTGGATTCAAGACACCTCCTTCCTTTTGATGCACAGGTTGTATCCATGAAGCAAAAACATGAAATTAATTGCTTTTACTGACCACTGCACCTTAGACAGAGGAGCTACAGGAGCTACGGGGGAGTAGAGGTGTTTAATTTACCAACTTCTGAAATAAGGGAAGAAACCTCAGAAGTTGAAGACTGGAAATCCCCTTATATAAAAGAGATTTTGATATGAAAAAATTTTGACTCATTTTTGTCTCTGTTGTATATAAGTGCTTCACTGTTTTATAAAATAACCAACTAATTAATTAAGGCCTAGAAAATAGAAGGTAGTTGCCCTGACCTTGACAAGGACTATTTTAACACTACTACTTAATTCTGAAATGCCACATAAATGATCTTACCTTTGCAAAAAGACTTCAATATGCCCCATATTAAATCTCAAAAGGTACGATGGGCTAAAATAGAATAAAAATACACACATACATGTATTTTTAGAAATTTGACATACATAAAGTTATGAGTTGAATTGTCTCCCTAAAAAAAAGATTTGGTGGAATCCTAACCGCCACCACCTCTACCTCAGCATATGACCTTATTTAGAGATAAGGTCTTTCTTTTTAATCAGGGTAGGAATGGGTAGGGGCTGAGCAGGAACCCCCTACCCTGGAGGTAATCAAGTTAAACTGAGATAATTAGTGTAGGTCCTAATCCAATATGAATGGTGTGCTTACGGAAAAAAAAAAGGAAATGCTGACAGAGACATGCATACAGGGAGAGCACCCTATGAATGCGAAAGCAGAGAGGGAGTGTTGCATCTACAAGCCAAGGAACATCAAGGATTGCCAGCAAACCATCACAAGCGAGGCCAAGAGGCATGTAACAGATTCTCCTTCACAGACTTCAGAAGGAACCAATCCTGTTCTTGACCTCAAACTTCTAGCCTCCAGAACTGTGAAACAATAAATTTTTGTTATTTCAAGCTACCCAGTTTGTGGTACTTTGTTATGGTGGCCCCAGCAAACTAATATATGTATTGAAGTTAGGCTATGGGTCAGACGGAACTGTTTAAATTCCACCTACCCCACTAATTAGTTGTATGGTCTTGGGTGGTATCTTAACTTGTGTAAGCCTGTTATTCTCCTCTATAAAATGAGATAATGCTCTATTTCATAGGGTTATTCAGATTAGGTAGTGCATAGTGCATATAAAACCGTTAGCACAGTGTTTAATACATGGTGAGCACGCAAGTGCTAGCCATTACTGTAATATTTACGTACAAACATATCCCAGGTATTTCTTACATAAACATACAAATGTACTCAAGGCCTGCGAGACATATACATAATCCTTATTAAGGACCTTAGCACCCAAAAGGTATTATATAAAAAATATATTTATTAAAAAAATTTTGATAGACTTTATGGGAAAAGGTCAAGTTAATATTAACAGGAAGATCCAACCTAAATATGGTGGTGAAAGGTGGCTTTTTCCTCAGAAAGTGATGTTTAAGGATAGAGATGGTTCTAAGCATATACAAAGGTCCTATAGCAAGGAAAGTTCATGACATATGAGAACAAGAAACCAAAAGAAGGTCTGTTACTGGAGCATAATAAACAAGAAAAAAGGTGGTAGGGGTGAATGAGAACAAGCAAACATGAGGTTATACATAAGCTTGTCTCATGTGAAGGCACTGAGACTTCATTCTCAGAGCAATAAGAAGCCACTGAAGGGTTTTCATTAAGGGACTGATAAATACCCACTCAGGATTACATCAAAATCCAGTAAAAGGTGATGGTGACTCAGACTACCCTGTGGGTCACTGGCCAGTCCTCCCTTACAATCCGGGGTGGTCCCAACAGCATCAACACTCCGCCCCATCTAACACTTTCTCTCTCCTGTCTCTGTCAACACCACCCCAACCCCTTTCACTACTTGACTACTGGTTTTAATGAATTACAGGCAGTATTACTTAAAATAAATGGAGCCTTTGTTTATATTTCACTTAAAATAATTAGTATAGTAATGAACATATATTGGATTAGATAAATGAGCTTGATGATAGATATTCCCTTTACAAAATGTGAATAAACCAAACACTACTTCCTACCTTAAAACCATTGGCAGCTGATCAATGCTGATGCCCTGTACAAATACTAGATATGCCAGAGAAGCCAGAGAGTCTGCTAATTGTTTGTCTTCTTCTTCCTCAAATTCAAGATAATCCCAAGTCCTCTTTTTCCTTCCATGATTAAAAATCATTTTGGGGAAAGGGTATCCAATTGCTGATAAAAAACCCTGTGAAATGGATAAAAAAGGAAGCTACAGCAGATAGACTCCGGTGTGCCCCCATATTCACATCCTGTGTAATCCCCTCCCCTGGAGTGTGGGTGGGACTTGTGAGAGTTGCTTTTAACCAAAAGGACATGCAAGAGGGTTCCCATGATTAGATTATGTTACATGAGAGAAGTGAAGGAATTTTTGCAGATGTAATTAAGGTCCCAAATCAGCTGAGTTCGAGTTACTGAAAAGGGAGACAATTTTTCGTGGGCCTGCCTTAATCGGGTAGACTTTAACAAAAGGGTCCAGGCCTTCCTGGAGAGTCAGAAACCCACCACTGCTGGCTTTAAAGAACTAAGCTGCTGTGTGATGAAAGAGCCTATGGAGAAGGCTGTGTAGCAAGGAACTACAGGCACCTCTAGGAACTGAAAGTGGTCCCTGGCCAACAGTCAGCAAGAAAATGGGGACCTCAACTCTATAGCTTCAAGAAAATAAATTGGGCCCACAACCTGAAAGAACTGAGTAGGAAGATGAAAAAGTTGTGGATACTGATGGTGGTGATAGTCGCAGAGCAACTGTGAATATACTTAATGCCACTGAACTGTATACTTAAAAACAGTTAAAATGGTAAATTTTGTCATGTGTATTTCATCACAATTTTTTTAATCAAGGTGCTTCAGAGATTTTTGGGAGCAATCTACATATGTAAGACATACAAATGACAGTTAATGACTCAGATGAAGAATACTCTACTGCAATGCTCCACTGACCACTGTCCACCTAGATACAGAGTGGGCAGGAGGAACACCGCTCAGTGGCAGCAAAGGTTAAGGAAACATTGCTGGTATCTCAGATTCTACGGGCACTTGAGACATAAAAGAGAGAGAAGCATTCCTGAACGAGTGGATAAAACGATAGTTTTATCTTTTTTTTCATTAAGGAAAGAAAAAGAAAAAAAGAGACTCAAAGTATAAGGTCACTCCTATGGCTCTTATTCTGTTTCTTCTTTTGGTATACTAGAAAGCACCTGACCTTCAGCATCCAGTGGAGATTAGTTGAGTTTTGGCTCCACCACTTACTAGCTGTGAGACACAGGATGAGTTACCTAACTTCTCGCAGTATCCGTATGTAGAAAATGACATAATACCTATCAAATATTTATTAAGACGCTTCACAAAAAAAGTACAAGAAAGTTAAAGTCACAACAACTACACAGAAATCAAAAAGGGATAACACAGTGAACACATAATATATAAATGGTGTTATTATATAAATGGTGTTATTATAGAACTGTACACTTGAAACCTATATAATTTTATTAACCAATGTCACCCTAATAAATTCAAGTTGAAAATAAAAAGAAAAAGGAATAATCAAAATGGCTAAATCAGAATGAATACTTTCTGATTTATTCACTTATTTATTCAATAAATTCTTTAGTACTATACCCTGGGCCAGACATAGCTGGGAATTATAAAACCAAATAAAACTTTAAAACCTGCTGATTCCAGATGGCTTCATAAGTCATTCCAGAACACAAAAAGGAAGAATGGAAAATCACCCTCAGTTACAAGAGACTGCTATTCATCAGCCAGCTATTAAATATATATACTGTTATACTGATTTTCAAAGCCACGCATTCTTGTTATAGCTGTAATATCAAAAGTTTCCTATGCTCAGATTCCAAATATCCTCTTAATCATGAAGCTCCATTTCTTCATTCATCCAATGCTACATGCGGTTTTTTTTTTCCCCTAGAGTAAGGTTGGCCCGTGTAAAAATCGTCCTATTTAACCAGATTCCACAGTGCTGCTCTAAATCAGGGCCTTCACTACCCACATACCATCCAGCAGTCTTGCGCAGACCCAGGACATACCTGTGGCTCTACAATTTTTCATGGCAGCCTCTGCCCTTTCAGAAATGTTTCTAGGCTGCAGCCTGTCGGACATTCCAACAGCTCTCTATTAAAATAACTTGTGCCAAAGGAGGGATGGCTGAGGCCATCAAACTCGAGCATGCCACAGTGAGCTGAGCATAAAACAGAAGGCACCTCCTCACTTCATCTTTTACCCTGATTTCACGTCTAATTCTTGCCTCCGTGCTTCCTCACTCTTTCTCCTTGTAACGCTCTTTCCTTCCACTGTGATCTTAGAAACTCTCCCCCACACCTTCAACATCTGCGCAAGATGCTTACTCTATCTCACTGACTGAATTACATCTGACTGATTTCTGGTGGGAGCTGCTCATACTCTCATACCTCTTACACTGCACAACCAGGACGGCAGCAGTGGGGAAGGGTGGTATGGGTAGAGGCTTAGAATTATTTTGGTTCTTCCAGCACTCTCAAGGAAAAGCACATTTTTCCTTTGAGGCAGATGTCATACTGCCCTTCATCTGTCCTTATCTCTTGTCATATGCTGACTTCCTGGTCATTTCTCAACATTCACTAAAGACTTTGGTACCTGCTCACAATCGTTATCTCTACCCAATTCCTGCTAACTCTGGGAAAGTTGAATGTTCATGCAGATAACTCTTCTAACAGGCCAGCCTCATGATTCTTGACTTCCAAATTCTAGCACCTTAACTTCTAATCCATTTTGGCACCTAATTCCATCATCACATTTTCTGACCACTACCTCTAATCCCCTCTCCTACCAACCTGCTTTTCTACCCCTGACTTCCCAGTCCTGCAATCCCTTCATTTTAATCTATCCTTATGTCCCCTCCTAATTCCCCTTCCTTCCCTATCCAACCAATACACTATCGGTCATTTGAACCATCTGTACCCTGTATTTCCTTTAGCTGCATTTACCCAATAAAATGCTAGCCTTGAAAAAAATAGCTGTCCTCTACCTTCTCCACTTCCACACCCAGACAGCTAAATTCAGAAAATCACACAAAATTAGACTCTTATTACCACAGCTGTGGTCTCCAACCAGCCGAGTTTCCGTCTTCCACCATCTCTTTTTTTCCCTCAGTATTCTAAACCTTTACCAGTTTCCTGAAGCTCCTTATTCAATCCCATTTCTACCTCTTCATTCTTAAGAAATCTTCTTTATCTAGAAATCTGAGGAAAGGGGGTCTGATTCCCCTCAATTATATTACATTCCTACTACGAATTTCTCTACATGCATGCCCATTCTGACCTTCTCTCCAGGAGTCCTTGATCCTGTGCCCAGCTGCCTGCTCTCCTCAAGCCACATTATTTCAGTGATCCCCAAACAAGTCTCTTCTCCCTTCTAATGGTTCTCACCCTTTCAGGCTATAAACATGCTCAATCCTCCCTACCTCCCCCATTACCTTCCTACCCTAAGCCCATGTCTTATAGCTGTTGCTTCTCTTCTTCCTTACACTTCCAAACTCTTGGAAAGAATAGCTTATACTAGCCATCTCCTTTTTTCTCATTTTTTGAGCACTCCTTTATCCACTCCAATGATAATTTTGTTTCTAACACTCCACTCAAACTGTTCTTACTGAGATTACCAATGCAATCTGACTTCCTACATCCAATGGATACTTTTCAACTCTTACTTTACAGGCTCTCTACTGCACTTAACGATATCAATCACTTCCTCCTTCCTGAAACTCTGCTACCTCAGTTTCTATCATATTTCTACTACTCTTCTTCCCTAGTCTCATTGGTGGGCTCTTTTTAAGTGCTGTAGAGTCCAGTCCTGAGCCCTTCTCTCTTCTCACACTGATTTCTTTAGGTGATCTCATCCCCTCTTAGTCAGAATTTATTCCTTAAAAACCCGCTCTCCCTGGGTATTATATATTGAGAAATTATTGTTAATCTTGGTAGGTGTCATAATGACATTGTGGTTATTTTTTTTAAAGTCGTTACCAATTAGAGAAGCATGTTTAAAGACTTATGGATATAATGATAAATCTAGGACTTGCTATAAAATACCAGGCCCTGACTGGTGTAGCTCAGTGGGTTGGGCAGTGTCCTGCACAGAGGAAAGGTCACCAGTTTGATTCCAGGTCAGGGCAAAATCCTGGGTTGCAGGTTCAGTCCCAGGTTGGGGAGCGTACAAGACACAACTGATTGATGTTTCTCTCCCTCTCTTTCTACCTCCCTTCCCCTTGCTCTAAAAATAAATAAATAAATAAAATCTTTAAAATAAGACTACAGCAAAAAAGAGCAGGAACAAAACAAGATAGGCAAAATGTCAGTGATTGCTAAAGCTGGGTTAAGGGTACCTGAGAGTCCATTACACTGTTCTACTTTTTTGAATGTTTTAAAATGTCCATAATAGTAAACATGTTTTTAAAGCACAAAATCCCCCTGCTTCTTGCTCTGTATTCTCTATTTCAATTATTGACATCTTCATCTGCCCCGCTTCCCAAGCAAAAAATTCATCCATGGCCCCAATCTTTTTACTATGCTTCTAAATCAAATCAACCAAATTTTTAAAATTTTATCTACGATAAAGTTCTCAAATCGTCCTGCTCCTCTTCATCTCCACCATTATTTCCATACTCAGGCTTTCATCATTCTTACTTAACTCCAAAGACACCTAACTGGCCTCCCTACTTCCAATCTCATCTCAGTTAACTTCATCCTCCATTAAAGTGATGAATCCAAAATACAATTTGATTATGTCACTGCCAGGCTTAAAATCCTTTAACTGTTTCCAACTTTCATTCCATCTCTCAAAATAGGGTATATATATACATATATATGACGGTGTTTATAATGTATCTAGGAGATTATACTGTACTCTAGCATTAGTAACAATGAAGAGGCCTATGCTCTTGTTTAAATTATATTTTATTGATTACGATATTACAGTTGTCCTGATTTCTCCCCCCCCCCCGCCGTGCCTGCCTCTACCCAGTGTCCCCCACTCCCTCAGGCAATCCCCACACCACTGTTCATGTTTATGGGTCTTGTATAAATTCTTTGGCTACTCCATTTCTTTTTTTTTAACTTTATTTTATTTTAAAGATTTTATTTATTTATTTATTTAGAGAGAGGGGAAGGGAAGGAGAAAGAGAGGGAGAGAAACATCAATGTGTGGCTGCCTCTCATGCATCCCCTACTGGGGAACCAGCCCGCAACCCAGGCATATGCCCTGACTGGGAATCTAACTGGCGACCCTTTGATTTGCAGCCCACACTCAAACCACTGAGCTACACCAGCCAGGTGGCTACTCCATTTCTTATACTGTATTTCACATTTCTGTGGCTATTCTGAAACTACCTATTTGTACTTCTTAATCCTCTTATCTCTTTGCCATTCCCCCCACCTCCCTCCCACCTGGCAACCATCAAAAGGCTCTTCAAATCTATGATTCTGCCTCTGTTCTCCTTGTTTACTTAGTTTGTTTTTTTAAATTGTTGATGGATACGTATTCACTGCCATTTCATTGTTCACAGTTTTTACCTTCTTTTCTTAAATAAGTCACTTTAACATTTCATATAATAGCGGTTTGGTGATGATGAACTCCTTTAGTTTTTTTTCTTGTCTGGGAGGCTCATTATCTGCCGTTCCATTCTAAATAATATGTTTTCTGGGTAGAGCAATTTTGGCTGTAGGTCCCTGCTTTTGATGACTTTGAATATTTCTCACCAATCCCTTCTAGCCTGCAAAGTCTCTTTTGAGAAATCAGCTGACAGTCTTATCAGCACTCCCTTAGGCAACTACTTTTCTGTTGCTGCTTTTAAGATTCTCTCTTCATCTTTAACCTTTGGCATTTTAATTATGATGTATGTGTCTTGGAGTGAGCCTCTTTGCATTCATCTTGTTTTGGAGTCTCTGTGCTTCCTGGACTTTCATGTCTATTTCCTTCACCAAATTAGGGAAGTTTTCTTTATTGTTTTTTCAAGTAGACCCACTTCTTGCTCTTTCTCTTCTCTTTCTGGCACCTGTATGATGTGAATGTTAGAATGCTTGAAGTTGTCACTGAGGTTGCTTCTACTCTCCTCATTTTTTGGATTCTTTTTTCTTGTTGTTTTGATTGGTTGTTTTTTGCTTCCTTATGTCTCAAATCATTGATTTGTTTCTCAGCTTCATCCACTCTACTGTTGTTTCCTTGTAAATTGTTCTTTATTTTAGTTAGTGTATCCTTCGTTTCTGACCAGATTCTTTTTATGCTGTTGAGATCCTTCCTAAGTTCCTTAAGCACCCTTATAACCAGTGCTTTGAACTCTGCATCTGATAGATTGCTTGTCTCCATTTTGTTTAGTTCTTTTTCTGGAGTTCTGATCTATTTGGGGGAGGGGGGGGGCGTGTTTCTTTGTCTCATTTTGTCAGCCTCCCTGTGTTTGTTCCTATGTATTAGGTAGAGTTGCTCTGACTCTGTGTCTTGGTAGTGTGGCCTAATGTAGTAGGTGTCCTGGAGGGTCCAGTGGCACAGCACCCTTTATCACTCAAGCTGGGTACTCGAGGTGCGCCCTACATGTGATCTGAGTATACCCTCCTATTGTAGTCTGGCCTTGATTGCTCTTGGTGGGTCAATGGGAGGGATATACCCAGGCCTATTTCCATGGTGTAAAGAATACCCCAGGTGACTAAGACATAGTTCTTGTGCTTGAGGAGCCCAGAGAATGGCTTCCCTGCCATTCATGCATAGCTCATCCTTAAGAGGCACCTAAAGAAAACCTCAGGCATCCTGTTTTTTAAATGCTGATGTTTTCAGCTCACTCCTTTAAGTAATCCAACTCCAACACCTTGTGACTCACACCAGGACCTACAATCCAGTGATCCTATCATCTTTTCACCATGTCTCACATTTAGTATATCCTAACTTCCCGCCTTACTGAGTTTAAACCCTACAGTCCATCGTTAGGAATTCCCCTGCATGCATGATCAATGCTCTTGCCTCTCCCTGGATTTGTACTATAGAACTCATCCAGTTCTCAAAACTCCGACCTAATTAAATCCAACTTTCCACCTACACTATACCTGCATTTGGGCAGATGAATGTGGTATGAAAACCAACAGCCACAATTACAGCTATAACTTAAAATTCATGACTATCAATCTCAAGTACCAATTTTTCTGTATTTCAGATTAGTTCCCTAATATAAAATCCCAGCACATTTAAAAATACTCTTCATGCATAAAGACAAGTTGCTTTTAAAATAAAATTTACTGCTCTGACCAGGTAGCTCAGTTGGTTAGAGTGTTGTCCCAAAAGGCCAATGTTGCGGGTTCGATCCCCAGTCAGGGTATATATAAGAATCAGCCAATGAATGCATATATAAGTGGAAAAACAAATTGATGTTTCTCTTTCTCAGTCAGTGAAATTAAATGTACCTGTTTCTTTAGTATTTTTGAAATATTTATTATGATCCTTAAAAGTAAGGATATTCTTTGGCATAGAAATCCCACTTTTAGCCCTGGCTGGTGTGGCTCAGTGGATTGAGCGTGGCCTGGGAACCAAGCGGTCCCGGTTCGATTCCCAGTCAGGGCACATGCCTGGGTTGCGGGCCAGGTCCCCGTGAGGGCCATGTGAGAGGCAACCATACATTGCTGTTTCTCTCCCTCCCTTCCCCTCTCTCTAAAAATAAAAAAAAAAAAAAAGAAATCCCACTTTTAGTCATTTAACAATTAAAGAAATATGCAAAGAAGCCATGTCAAGTAAAAAAAGAAAAGAAATATGCAAAGATTTGGTTAACAGGATTCTTATCACAGATTTAGTGAAAAAAGAAAGTTGGTATATTTTACAATAATGAAAAATTTTAAAAATCAACATGTTGAATTTACACGGCCTAGGTTAAATACATTATGCTAAATCCATACAATGAAATACTATTTTCACCAATGAAGAAACATTCATAATATACTAAGAGAAGCAAAATAGATTATAAAAAAGTACAAATATGACAGAATTTTTGAAAAAAACTATATACTACATAGTGTTTATTTATAAAAGCCAAAAAAAGTCTGGAAGGAGTTAAAATTACTTATATTTGGGTAATGGAATTATTGCTATTTATTTTATTTTTGTTTATCTATGTTCTACAAGAAAATACATAGTGCGTTATTAATAATGTATCAACTCTGTTGCTCACATCCAGTACATGAGACTACAGCAGGACAACATTTTGCATTTTAGAAGATTTTATACAGAGTAAATTAGCTGTACTTACTATTATTTCAGATGCAAAACACCTTAAAGGATCATTTTCAGCTTCTTCAGACTGTTCAGGGAATTGTGCTGTCAGCAAAGGGCACTTCAAGCTTTTGAAACAACTAAGGTATAAGAAATGGGTAACTATGAATATAACACTTCTAACTATAAAGCACTGAATTCTATAAACATATCTAAGTTAACTGTACATGGAAAATCACATAGTACCAATAACTCAAAGTCTGTCAAATTGGTAATGTAAGAATCCTCCTTACTAATAATGGGAAGAGCATGAGGACACTTTGTGAGACTCAATATGGTAAGCATATTCTTCAGTCCTGCTTCTGGACTTCCAATGGATACTGAATGTTTGTCTGAGACTAGTGCTAGTCCATGATGTAATTTTTGTTAGCTCAAGGAAAAATTGGGACAATGTAGTAGTTTTTTCATAAAGCTGTATTTGTTTTATTTAGAAAACCAAACTATTCTTTGATTAAGCCTTTCTTATTTCTTTAGTTAAAATATCTTTTTTTTCATGAAATAATGGATTTTATAAATGATAAAAAATACATCTTAATATCCTAACCCGAGAGAGTAGAAAGCTAACAGTTCTAAAATTTTAAAAATAAAATTATTGGCCCTGGCTGGTGTGGCTCAGTGGTTGAATGCCAGCCTGTGAATCAAAGTGTTATGGGTTTGATTCCCAGTTAGAGCATATACCCAGGTTGCAGGCCAGGTCCCCAGTAGGGGGCGCACGAGAGGCAACCACATTTTGATGTTTCTCTCTTCCTCCCTCCTTTCCTCTCTCTAAAAAATAAGTAAATAAATAAATAAAAATAAAAAAATAAAATTATTGGTCCATCTAATTCAATACTCTAGTTCAGCACTGTTCAATAAAAATATAATGCAAGCTCCATATATAATTTAAAATTTTTTAGCAGTCATGTTTAAAAAGTAGTAAGAAACAAAACAAATAATTTAAATCACTTATCTTATTAACTTAATATATCTGAAATATTATTATTTCAAGAATTTATTAGTATAAAAATTATTGAGTGTTTTTTCATAACAAGCCTTCAAAATCCAAGTATATTTTCTAGAGCACAACTTTTTTTTTTTTTTTTCAAAGATTTTATTTATTTATTTTCAGAGAGAGGAGAAGGGAGGGGAGAAAGAGCAATGTATGGTTGCCTCTCACATGGCCCTCATTGGGGACCTGGCCCGCAACCCAGGCATGTGCCCTGACTGGGAATCAAACCAGGACCCTCTGGTTCCCAGCCCACGCTCAATCCACTGAGCTACACCAGCCGGGCTACTTAGAACACATATTAATTTGGACTAGCCATATGTCAATGAAAGCCATATTGAACAGTAGAGTGAATGCTATCAGGCACTCCACTACTATTTTTTGCAGTAGGATAGATTTTTAGCTGTCTGGTGCTTCTGCTTTCAAAGGAAGAGTTAAAACACAATTCCCCCACAGCAAGACCAGATCCTTTGAGCTCCATCTATCTATTTTCCCAGCTTCTATCATTCATTTGCTAATACGAGTAAAGGTAATTTATATAAAGTAAATTAAACAAATGGATTTTGGCATTTAATTTCAAAGGTATCAATACCTCATTAAATGTCCTTGTTACATCAACTGAACCCTATATTCTTTGAAAATTCAAAATTTGAAACTAGATTTATATTTCCATTGCAAACAAATAAAGAAACATAAAATAACTGAACTATTAATACTTTGGTCCATTGTGAATGGTTCTTAAAAATATACTTACAATTTCAGTAATTCATCCTTTAACTTTTCATTTTCCAGTGAGTTTTCTTTGTCATCAATGATTTCTTCCACAAAAGGCTTAGTGAACTCTATTAAGGCCTTGCAACATTGACAAAGGCCATAGTCATCTGTTTGTATTTGTTCTTTTGAGTACGGAACAGGAAGAAGAGATAGTTGACTCCAAATGGTAGACAATGCTAATCCAACTGAATATGCCTTGTTGCTGTGAAGTTTCTGTATCACTAAAACAGACACCAAGTTATTACTTGAGGTAGCTTCATCAAGCACACTAAACGTAAGACAAGAAGTTCAGTTAATGTAGAATTATAAGACACCCTTTTTTCATATTTTAACAACTCTGGAGTCAGGATGACATATGATAGCTTAATTGGCAGTGCGGTTTGCTCCTCTTTCTTAGTGGTACATAAAATAATGGGTTTTGATGGAAATAATAGAGTATCTTACTATTATGGCACTTTACAATAGACACCATGAAATCTTCTTTAGGTATGTTTACAAGAGGTTACATACTTAAGAGAGAAACACTTTTTTTCCATATATTTTGATTGTTTTAAGTATAAAATAAGAAAAAGTGTCTTGTAAACTATAGGCACTATAAAAATAGAGGAGACTGAGTATTTCTAGAAGACTGAATACTTCAAGGTGTATAAAGCTGCTGGACATTCACATTTAAAACAAATTTTCTCTAGTTTGATTCTGGGCTCTTGTATCAGATCTGGTTACATGTAAGTCATAAAATCAAAAAGCAGTCTCTTTCCATGGATAAATACTGTCTGCCTTGGTTGCTAAGGTCTATTACTTAACAATACTGTTACAACACCTAATCATGAAGCCTTTTCTTTCCATATCCATTGTTTCATTCTTCAGCAGTACTTCTGCTGTTCTCAGTGCTAACCTCCCAAAGCTGAGGATGAGCAATGCCCTGCCCAATGTTGTCCTTAACCAAGATACAGGACTACCGCAATGCTATCAGACTGAGCACTGCAGACAGCACAAAGGTAATCTTTTAAATATATTATAGAAGAAATTCTAGAATGTAAGTTGCAGATAGGAAGGTTAGGCAAAAAGCTATCAGTTACAACACAGCACATGAAAAACAGCATGACATTCAACAAAGCAGTTACTAGGCACCTACTTTGAGTCAGGTATTGTTCTCTCTCTATGAGCAGCAGGATTCAAATTGGCACTGCTATCACTAGTTTAAGCACAGTACTCAATAATTAGTCATAAACTTTACTTCGGCATGTTGTTGACATTTGGGGGTAGTAATATCAAGGCAGTTACACAGAAAATAAAAAACACTTAGGTATCAAAATAATCATTACCTGTTTGTAATGGCTGAAGTAAAAGAAGAATAATTTGGGATATCTGTTTTCCAGAGGGCTCTTCAATCAGTTCAAGCAAACCCAACAATAATTCTTTTGGATTACATAACTATAAAAATATTCACAATTGAACCTGTTTAATACAAGTTGTATTTAAAGCCACATGATTACTATTTTTTTAAAAAAGGCATATATACTGAGAAAATATAATTATTTTTGCTTAACAGTAAAATACCTCATATAATTGTTAAAAAATATATAATAGCCTTTCCTGTTGCAAGTTGCATGGAGTTGGTTTGTGGGTCTCGGAGACCCGGAAGTTGAAAGCTTCTTTGTGCACGGAGGACCACGCCCAGCCATAACCATGCCACAAAATGAGTATATTAAGTTACACTGTAAGTGCTATGGATATCGTTTGGATTACCATGAGAAAAAGAGAAAGTAGGTCGAGAGGCTCATGAATGGTCAAAGGTGGCAAAAAAGATGACTGGTCTGAAGGATAAGTTCTACCATAAACAGTGCCATGCTGAGAAAATACAAATGAAAAAGACTATCAACAGGCATGAAAAGAGAAACACCAAACAAAATAATGGAAAGATTCCACAAGGAGCAGGACCGGTCTATCTACTGGACAGAGAAGGACAGTCCCAAACTAAAGTACTTTCCAATATGATTAAACAAAAACGAAAAGAGAAAGCAAGAAAATGGGAAGTCCCTCCGTGCAACGTTCATGTCCAGGGAGAAACACAGATATGAAAAGTTATTTGAACAGGAAAGAGAAAGAAAGAAGCATGAAAGAGGATGGTTACTAAAGTCTGCTTTGTTGCAGACAGCTTTACTCAAAAACCACCTAAAAATGAGATTCATTAGGTCAACGGGCTTCTTTTAAGAAGGCTCATGTAACACATCCTGAGCTGAAAGCCAGCTTTTGCCTGCCAATACTTGGTGTAAAGAAGAATCCCTCATCCCCACTTTATATAACTTTGGGTGTTACTACCGAAGGTACTGTCACTGAAGTGAATGCAAGCAAGTTGGGCCTTGTGACAGAAGGAGACAAGGTTATTTGGGGGAAAATATGCCCAGGTTACAAAAAAACCTGAAAATGATGGATGTATAAAATGCAATCTTACTGGTTTGACAGCAGTTTCATACAAGTAACTCCTGGTAATTATTAAAGTCTATGTCCCAATCAGGAAAACTTGACTGTGATGTTTCTGCATACTACAATATCAGAACAGTTTATATGCCTGCAGCCATCAAGAGAACTATTTATTTTATTGTAAAGAACATTAACCTGGTCCAGTTTTACAAGAAATATACATATATTTATATAAAATAGCAAAACAGAATCCATGATTGTCAAATCACTGTAAAACTAAAAAGAAGCACACTGGCCAGTGTGGCTCAGTTGGTTGGAGCATCACTGGTCGCGGGTTTGATTCCCAGTCAGGGCACATGCCTATGTTGTGGGTTCAGTCCCAGGTTGGTGCATATTGGAGAGGCACCTGATTGGTTTCTCTCCCTCTCTCTCCTTCCCTTTCCCTCTCCTAAAAACAATAAGCATCTCTTTGGGAAAGGATAAAAAGTATATAAAAAGCTACAGAAATGGGAAGGGAGAGTCTGATCACCAGAGCTGTTGCCTTTGAGCTTTGTCTCCTCTGAAGGCTGCTTTGGGTTCTCAGAGTTCCCAGCAAGCAGATCTTTTTATTTCACATCGTCATGGTTATTTAGATAAATGCAGTCCCTTTTGTCTTTCCTGAGCAGATAAAACTTTGCACTGCTTTCTAAATGCCCATGTTATCACCTCATGCCTTGTTTTTTTAAAAAGCCTTCATAGTTAATAACTATTATGTAGACAGTGTTCCCTCCTTCCAAGTATATATTTATTTGCATTGATCTCTACATTTATCATTTTATATATTTTATTGATTATGCTTTACAATTGTCCTGATTTTCCCATTGCCCCTCTCTACCTAGCACCCCTCACTCCCCCAGGCAATCCCCACACCATTGTTCATGCCCATGGGTCATGCATATAGGTTCTGTGGCTACTCCATTTCCTGTACTGTACTTTACATCCCCATGGCTGTTCTGTAACCACCTATTTGTACTTCTTAATCTCCTCACCTCTCCACCAATTTTCCAATAGTCCTTTCCCACCTGGCAACCATCAAAACACTCTCTGTATCCATGATTCTGACTGTCCTTATGTGCTTAGTTTGTTTTTTAGATTCAATTGTTGATTGATATGTATTTATTGCTATTTTATTGTTCATTGTTTTTATCTTTTCTTAAGTAAGTTCCTTTAACATTTCATATAATAATGGTTTAGTGACAATGAACTCTTAAGTTTTTTCTTGTCTGGGAAGCTCACTATCTGCCCTTTGATTCTAAATATTTTTGCTGGGTGGAGCAATCTTGGCTGTAGGTCCCTGCTTTTCATGATTTTATTTCTTGCCAGTCCCCTCTAGCCTGCAGTTTCTTTTGAGAAATCAACTGACAGTCTTATGGGAACTCCCCTGCAGATAACTTTCCTCTTGCTTTTAAAATCTTTGGCATTTTAATTATGATATGTCTTGGAGTGGGCCTCTTTGTATTCATCTTGTCTGGGACTCTCTGTGCTTTCTGGACTTTCACGTCTATTTCCTTCACCAAATTAGAGAAGTTTTCATTTTTTTCAAATAGATGTCCAATTTCTTGCTCTTTCTCTTCTCCTTCTGGCACCCCTATAATGCAAATGTTTGAATGCTGGAAGTCACAGAGGCTGCTTCTAATATCCTCATTTTGGGGGGTTCTTTCTTCTCCTTCTTGTTCTATTTGGTTGTTTTTTGCTTCCTTATGTTCCAAATCATTGATTTGATTCTCAGCTTTATTTACTCTACTATTGTTTCCCTGTAAATGGTACTTTAATTCAATTAGTGTATCCTCTGTCTCTGACTGAATCTTTATGCTGTTGAGGTCCTCACTAAGTTCCTTGAACATCCTTATAACCAGTGTTTTGAACTCTGCATCTGATAGATTGCTTATTTCTGTTTTGTTTAGTTCTTTTTCTGGAGTTCTGATCTGTTCTTTTTTTTGGGGGCCATATTTCTTTGTCTCCTCATTTTCTTAGCCTCCCTATGTCTGTTCCTATGTATTAGATAGAGCTGCTATGACTCCCTGTCTTGGTAGTGTGGCCTAATGTAGTAGGTGTCCTGGAGGGTCCAGTGGCACAACCCTCCTTATCACCCAAGCTGGGTACTCGAGGTGTGCCCTTTCTGTGGTCTGAGTACATCCTCCTCTTGTAGTTGAGCCTCGGCAGTTCGAGGATGCTGCTAGCAGGTCAATGGGAGGGATTATTTACACAGTCCAGTCAATTGCAAGGATTGGCTGTGACCACTTACCACCAACTTCCGCCCTCTGGAGAGGATCAGCTGTGCATCAGCAGAGTGGTGATGCTCCAATGTGGTCTGTAGCTGTCCATTGGGTGTACTGGACCTGGCTTTCCTGGGTGGTACAGGCCAAGGTCAGCCCCTACCTGTGTTTTGCCTGGAGACACCCCACCTGAGCTATAGAGCAATCTGAGCTGGCTGCTATTTATGCTGGGCTTGGACATTCCTAGCATACCCAATCTGTGAATTTAGGCTGGTTGCTGCTTGTGCTGGGCCTATGGCTCCTTAGCAAGTGGTGAGGGGGATGGAGGCTCACTGAGGCCAGCTGTTGCTTCTTTGAAAAGATTTAGGAAGTTGTGAAGCTTCAGCCAAGAGCAGCCATTCATATGGAAAAGCTACTGTTAACAGCTGGTAGTTGGGTGCATCAGAGCCTCAGACGATCTCCAGAGCAAGACAATGTTAGCCAGGATGGAGTCTCACATATGGCACTGCTTGCCAGTTCTGTGGCTCTGCCCCCCTTCCTGTCTGGGAGAAAGCTGTCCCCTAACTCCTGCCTTGATGCCACACACTTCAGTTCTTCCCTGTATGGCACTGGTGCCTTTCAAGCTGCTACCCTGGTGCTGGAGCCCAGAGGCAGTGAGTCTGAGTAAGTTCCTATGCGGGTTCTCTAAAGAAACTGCTTGGGACTCCAGGCGTTTCTTCCACTGACTCAATCCCTGCTGGGTTTTGCAGCCAGAAGTTAAGGGACTTACATTCCTGGCACCGGTACCCTAGGCTGGGGGGCCTGGAACTCCTCACTCCTGAGATATCCCTCCCAAAGTTTCATCCACAAGTGAATGTGGAATCAGCCTGCTTTGCATCTCTGCCCCTCCTAGCAGTCTGGATGGATGTGGTTTCTTTAATCCGTTGTTGTCAGACTTCCATTCAACTCGATTACTGCCAGTTCTGAGTGATGGTTGTTCTATAATTTAGCTGTAGTTTTGATGTGTTTGAGGAGGTGAGCCATTTTACCTATGCCACCATCTTGACTAGAAGTCCGAAATAAATTCTTATGTCATTTTTCTCAGATTTATCTTTTTTGATCATCATTTTTGACTAAATACTGTTAACCTTTCACCAAGAGTTGCTTTCTAAAGTTGCCAGTCACAACTACTCTACTTACTATTCCTATTTTCACTGTGTCACTTGCATTTTAGGGTTTTCATATTCTTTTAGGGAATATACCACAGAGTAAAGTGTACTGAGATTTGATTTTAGTTCCTACGTTGCCAAAAGATCAGTGTGGCCTTGAACTACATCTGTAAACTTTCAATTCCACATCGATACAATAAGCTACTATAAAATATTAAAACAGCTTTCTCACCAAAACCAAAACAAGCACTAAACATAAAGGAAATTATGAAATACTGATGTGTATTGTGACAGAAAACTTCAATTTTGTTAACTTACCTTTATCAATAAATCAAGCATCAGAAAATATTTTCTTTTATCATCTTCCTTATCATTCCATAAAAGGCATCGAACAACAGGACCAACAAGATTCCAGCCCATATTCTTGATGATGACCTATAATAACATTGTCAGAATAAACCAAATTCTGCCACCTATACGACTCCCACAGTGAGGTTTCTTGGAGGAGCTTAGAATTTCCTCTAAACAGAACAGATGAAGAAACAAGTCCTACAGCAGGTCACCATCAACTGCCTATGCTAACAGATATTAATATTTTAAGATAGCTTTTAATAGTTTCACTGAGAAAAGGCAAACGGGACTTCACTTTAAATCAGGTAAATTGGTTTTTCCCAAGATTTAAATAAATGCTCTATTTCCAACAAAAGACTTAATCTGCTAACTGTGAGCAAGTATTTAAATTTTCATGGAGAATTTTACTCCCCTGATTCATAAAGAAATCCAGGAATGATCATAAACCTTTTAAGGTTCCTTGGACAATCTCTAAATGTATTATAATCATGTAACTTAGGTAAAAAGAGAGGGTGCCATTTTGTTAATTTTTTCTCCCCTCATATAACTTGCTTCTATTTTCAAAGACATTTCAGAATGCTTACTACATAAGTAAAAGTTTATCTTTATAATTAGTGATTCACATTCATTATCAAAAGCACTGATTCTCAAAACTATCAACAATGTATTACACTTGTCTGTCCTGCGTTCTACTTTAACTCATCAACACTTATCAAGCATGTACTATGCCAGGTCCCTGGAATATTATTGGTGCCAAAAATAAAACAAGGAACATATTGGTTAATAACTCTCTTTAAAGAATTTACATTCTAGTTCATTTGTTTAAAAAAAAAACCCCATGTACAAAGAAGACAAATAGGTAAAATACCCTATCTGTGACCCTAATTACAAGGTAACGGTAGAGCATAATATTTAGCAGAAGAGTCACTTCCATCTGGGAAGGCAAGAGAGGTTTTCCAGAAGAGGCAATGGCTAAGCTAAGACTTGTTATGGAAACAGAAGTTTGTCAGAGCTAGAGTAAGTTGGAAATACATTAAAGGCTCTGCAAGAGCAATGTGTAAAGGCATCAGACTTAACATGTCCTAGAGAACAAACAGGGTATGTCAGAATACATGAACACATAGCTCACAAGAGAGGAAACACTGTTTACATCTTCCCTCATTTATTAACACATTAAGTGTGGTGTCAGTCCGCAGGGACTGAAAGCGAACTTTTTGTTTGGGCGACATTGGTGCATGGGCATTATCAAGGTTAAAAAATAAACGTTGTAATTTTAATGAAGTTGTGCACTGGCTGCACCACTGTGCGCCTGTTTATACTCTAACTCAACACCCGTTGAGTGGTTGCCGGCCCACCGCCTGAAGGAAAAGCCCAGCAAAATTGGCCCCGCGCTTCACGTGTTAACTGGATATTCTAGTAAAAAAATGTTTTATCAATCTGCATGAGCTCCCTATATGTTAATATTCACTTAGGCGTACTTATGACAAATAATTATTTGGGTTTTTGGTTGTCCTTATTTTCACACGGTAAAATACACTGATTTTTTTTTGGTGGTCCCTTTTCCACTTTTGGATCTAAAATAAATTTTCTCCTTTAGCTTTATAAACATTCATTTGAGTTTTTCTAAAAAAGATGTTTTACCTTTCTTTTTATTCAGTAAAAATTATGTTGGAAATACAGCATAAAATGAAGACTTAAATTGACTTTAAAAAAAATAATCTTTTTTCCTAACGGGGTAAGCAATTCAACTGATCTCTCTCCTACTACTAATTTCTTCTGCCTGGCACACTCTTCTCCCAGACAGTCTCAGTTTATGAGTACACCCCTGTTTCCTTCAAATCTCTGTGTAATTTCACCCAGCACAGTCCAACTGCCAACCATGCTTTATTTTTCTCTATCATATTTATCAGTTTCTAATATACTATATAATTTACTTATCATATATATATCCTGTCTTCCTTAGCATTTAAGATCCATAGGGGCAATGATTTTTGCTCCCAGCATCTGGAGTAGGGCCTGTTACAAAACAGGTATTTCATAAATACGGATTGAGAGATGTCTGTTACTTCTAAGTATATTTGATATTAACTGATTTGATATTTGTTCTATTTTTGTGTGGCTTGAATTTTAATATTTAGGTCTTTAGGCATTAGGCATTTCTGTTATGCTTTAGTTTTTTTCAAAATTATTAAATCTTTATTCTACTATTACCTATTAAATAAGTCTATACTAACTTTTGAAAACTTAACTAGTTCCTGTGAGACTACTTTTCCAACTAAGCACTTCTTTCCCCTTGTACCCTATAGGTGAGTCTCTGAGAATAATTATGTATAAGAGAAATCACAGATTTGAATATGATTTTGTGTATCTGAGCTAAATTTTGATAAAATATTTTACAAATATAATCTCAGCTACAAGGAATCCAGTCATTAGGTAAATAATGAATAGTTATGAGGAAGGGAAATAAGTACTGACTATCCATAAGCTACAACTTGTTTAGTTTAATACTAACAACCTTACAGGGTAAGATTATTATCCCTAATTGACAGATGAGAATGCCAAAGTTTAGAGATTACTGACATGCCCAATGTCCAACACATAACACATGCTAAAGCCAGGATTTGCGTATGTCTATCTAGCTCTATGCCCATGTTCTGCCTGCTATATACTCATGGTTTTCAATGGGGGCAATTTTGGGGTCCCTATCAAGGAATGGGGTCCCTATCAAGGAATATGTGGCAATGTCTGGAGACATGTTTGACCATCATTAAGGGGGTCAGAATTGCTATAAAACATCAATAGGGCCACTGTTGAGAAACCTTGCACTATAGTGTCTTAGGACAAACTATTCATATGGCTTTATTTTAAAAAACATATTTTATATAAAGCAGATTAACAGTAAATCTTGGTCCAGGTGGTGTAGCTCAGTGGATGGAGCACAGGCTGGGAACCAGAGGGTCCCGATTCGATTCCCAGTTGGGGCACATGCCTGGGTTGCAGGCCAGGTCCCCAGTGGGGGCCATGTGAGAGGCAACCATACATTGCTCTTTCTCCCTCTCTTCTCCTCTCTCTAAAAATAAATAAATAAAATCTTAAAAAAAAAAAAAAAAGTAAATCTTGATCAATCTTGACTGTGTCACCTGGCAAGAAAATTAAGTTGTAGTCAGTTTTAAACAGTTTTATCAATATCTGAACCTTTGAATTTAGCAGACCATACATTTCAAAGGTGAATCTCAAGCTATAAAGACTAAGTAAGCCTCACTATGCTTAAATCTATCATAATCACCTAATCTTGGTCATGCACAAATCTACATTTTAATCTATTTTTTTCCTGAGCTCCAAACTACTTTTCAATTGCCTGCTGTATCATAAACCAACATTTCTAAAAAAAAACTTACTTGTTTCCCCTCAGGAAACTTTCTCTTCTTTTCATTTTTCCTTTTTCTGCTTGGGATATATGATCCTCTCAGGATCTAAGAAATGCTTCTTAGAAACCCAGCCATCTTTTTCACTTCACTCTCTCTCACCCTCACAATCAATGAGTCCCCTCTAGTCTACTCTAAAGCTTCTTTGTAAGAGCTACATGGTGCTAACCGGAGGCAGAGCAGAGTTGTTAAGAGCTCTGAAACCAGGCTGCACAGTTCTGAATCCTGGATTTCACATAAAAGTTGAGTTGCTTTTGGGCAAGTCATTTACCTTTCAGCAACTGTTTCCTTAACTACAAAATGAATTTAATAGTAGTACATTATGGGATTCTGGAGAGGCTAAATCAGTTAACAGAAGTAAAGCACTTAAGACAGCATGTGGCACATAGTAGATACTCAATAAATATTAGCTACTATTAATTTTATTATTTTTAGCTAAAAGTAATGTACTTTCAAAAGTTATCCTCTGAGAATGCAATTGGGGAAAATTAAGGAGTTATGGAAAACATTAAGTTTACTTTATTTTGGGCTACAATGGTACAATGGTAAGCACATCAAAAAGAAATGTTTTAAGTAAAATGTCCTAATTTTTCAAAAAAAATTTTTTTTATAAAAAAAGGGATAAGTAAGCCCTTTAAACTACTAGAAGGCTTTATAACATGACTAAAAAGTTTTAGGAATCTCTCAAATACAATCAGGGTGCCCTGGATATAATCAGAGGTCAGCAGCATGACTAGACTGTGACAGGAACAAAAAAAACTTCTGTATAAATAAACAGCATTATAAATGAAAAAGAGCATTCTAAATGAAAAAAAAGGGAAAAAATATGGTATTCCTTGCGCATGAAGTCCAAAGACACAGAATTTGGCAGTGTTGCCAACACTGTGTCGGAGGAAAAGTTGCTTCTGATCCCAAAAAGATCCTTTCCTATTAAAGAGAATGAGTTCTTAGATAATTTTAACTATATGATATTGGTCAGCTCTCCTCATCATATTATTATCTTACTTGACATTTGGTTTTCTATATAACTGGGTGGAGGAACAGAACGTGCTGATCACCAAAGGTAAATATCTAGTCTGCCTGATATATATGTTTCTCAGTGTAATTAATCATCCAAATGCCACTTTTGGTGCTTAACCAGAAGTAATCCCTGCTCTTCTAAAGCACTTTAATTATACTTCAATTATAGCACTTATTTCAGTTATTCTGCCTCTTTATTGCTAGTTGTTTACATGTATATGTCTTCCACCAGACTGTAAGCACCTTAAAGTATATGAGTAGTCCTAATGCCTTTTTTGTTTTCCAGTGGCCTGTGAAAATTTAAGCTGACTCTTAAATGTTTGATGAGGAAATGAAAAGATGGATAATAGTCTCGTGTGGCTATTCTCATCCTAGTAAAGACTAAAAAGTACGTACAAAGATCATACTTACCTTATTCTTTTCGTTTTGAATAATTTCTAATAACTGGTCTATGTACCCTTCATCTATGCACCTTTGGCCTGCTAACTGAAATAGGCCAAAATCTTCTTCTTTAAAGTCTTGCTCCTCTAGGATTTGCTGGCAAAACAAAATAAACAAAAACAAACATGTTTAGGCAAAAAAAAATTCAAGAACTATTTGATTTATTACATCTGTTCAACTTCTAGGTGAGTTGCATATTAGCATATGCATGAAAATTAGGATTAGCCTAATAAATACTTTAATGAATGATCTTGAAATCCACTGTGTCAAAGAAATCTGTTAGGATCAGTATTAAAAATTCTAAAGGCTATTTTGATGTGTATGTCACGTGGAAAATAATCCAATTTGCTTTCCTACCCTCATGCTATTTATTCATAGGTTAAAAAAAGAGAGTAAGGACTAAAGAAGACAATCTGTGTGACCACAAATGTAATTAAAAATAATCTGTGCCCACCCCATATCTTTAAAAGTATTTAATGTTAACAAAAAAAGGAAAAAATTACTTACACATCTCTTTATTATGGATTGAAGTTCTTCCACAGCCATTCTTGGTTATTTTTAAGTTTTGATGCTGAAATGTACTAATATAATGCACACTGTTAACTATCAGAAATATTACATTTAAGTATTAATGTTACATTTCATTCTGAGGAATTATTATTAAATACAATAAAGAAAAAAGTTTTAAAGCTGCAATGTTTTTATTGAACTTAGGGTGTTAGCCTAAGAAAAGAAAAATCTTAACAAAAATCAAAACTCCTGTTGTGTCTTTTAGGTTTTCTTAAGCATAGTTTTGCTCAGTGTAGTTCCGAAAGACATAATTGAAAAAGAAAGATCTTCTAGAGCACTCCCAAGAAGAGTGCAAACATGGACTAACAAAGCACATTAAAAAGGCAAAGTATTTCATTTCTGAGACCATTTCCAAAAGGTGGGCCTGAAATCAGTCATAATCAATAGGCAGTTTTTATATTTTAATGTCCCACTTGACAAAACTTAAGTCAACACTACTCACCAGCGGTGGTGAAAGTTCAAATGCCCTCCGCCCCAAGTGTGACCTGGGCATTTCCCTTAAGAGATGCAGCCCCCAAAATAATCCAGCCAGTGACTCAACCAGGGGCCATCAGAGGAACTACTTCCCGTTCCCGCAGCCCATCCTTTCGGCGTGTAAGCCCCGGCCCAGCCCCGCAGTACAGGCGCGGGTCCGCCGGGTCCTCACGGCAGCGCGTTTCAGGGCGGATAAAACACAGCGTGCGTGCGGGCGGCATCCCAGGGAAGCCATTTCTCCCGATTTTGGCTCGCCTAAGCGTTCGGGCCCCTCCGCCTCGCCGGGCCTCATCCGCCCGCGGCGCCGCATCTCCGCGACTCAAGGTCCGCTGCGAGCCCCGGCCCCGACACCTCCCTCGGCCTCTACTTACTAGCCGGCCTGTGGCCTCTTCAGCGTCGTCCTCCACCTTCCCGGGCCTCGCAGGCCGCTCTCCAGGCCCCGCCCCTGTCGGCCCCGCCCCTTTCCGGCCCCGCCTCGCGCTACGCTAGGGGAGGCGGAGACCCGGAGGGAGACGCCAGGTTCAATCCGGAGCCTCTGAACGGTTCCCCATGGCTGAATCTGCCAGGCTGCCCTCGACCCGCCAGAAGTCCCGGAGCCCCCGTGCTTCCCGAAAGGCTGCAGGTAGGCAAAAGGGCCTCTTCCCACGTTTGGACCCTGAGAACGAGCCCCTACAGAGTTCCAGCCTGAGGCACGCGAGTCGCTCCCGAAAGGCTGCCCCTGGGGAGATCTTCGGGGCAGAGAAGGCCGAGAGGGCCCCACCGCCATCCTGGCGCGGTCTGGGAAAGACCTCTGGCCGGACCCCCAGCTCTTTACACTAGCGTTTTAGGATTGTCCCCGGAATGGGCTGTGCTCCGGTCTCTGAGGGAAAGGGCAGTAGAGGCCGTGGGAGCCTACGGAGTGGGCCAGTGACCAGGGCAGCGTCCAGGTTGTGTGCTCCTGCCCTTCAACCTAGGTCCTCCTTCCATTCGTACAGCTGCTTTGGTGCCCCGAGGTATGGGAGAACCTCCTTCCCTATTACCCGGGAGTGAGTATTTGGGGGACAGAGAGAAGAGTGTACCACATCAGATTTGCAGGAGTGCTTAATAACTCTGCAACTATGTTTCAAGAGTAAATTAACCCAGAAAGAGAAACATGTTGACCAGGAACACTTCGGGAATCATTAATTTACCAAAACAAATTGGATTCCCATTCCATTTCACTTGATTTGCACACAGGATTGACATATGTGGGAAAGAAGAAAAGATGGTATAGTTTGGACAGAAATATGGCCTGTAACCTAGTGTATTTGGGTAAAACTTGAACTACGGCTTTTTGTTTTTGTTTTTAATTTTAGGTACTAAACAGGCAAGTACCTTGAAACAAGAAGATGCTTCTAAAAGGTATGAGAACTATTTGGACAACTGCATTTGCTTGGCTGTTTGTCCCCTATTAATTGAACCATATTTAAAAACAATAATGGGTGCTACCTTAAAGAAAATTATTATCAGAAGGGGAAGATCTGGGAAGCACTATAAATTCTCACGTACACTATTACATGCTCCTACTCCATGGTTTAAGAAAACCAAAATCAGACACTTTTAGATTGCTGATGAAGGTATGAGTATATGTAGAAAGGTGTCTATGGGAATAAACATTCCTGAAATAACCACATATTCCTTTTCCACCTTTTTGGACACTCTCTTTTTTTTACTTTATATGCCAGAGACTACAAGAAATCTTTTCTGTTTTTGTTTATATTATGCCTATATTTTCAGAAGGAAGTTGTCTTGTACTGCTTCTTGGCTTTTCCTAAAAGGGCAAGATTTATCGCTTGTCACAAAAGGTTTCTAGAATAGGACTAGTCCATGAGTATGAGTAAAAGAATATGTATCTATGATATTTTATGAAGTATTGACTTTGGCCTTAAATTACTCATTTTTTCAAAAATTATTTACTTAGTGTAAGATATGCCAGACCTTTGAGGCCCTGAGGATATAATTTTGAAGAGAACTAGACACAAGTCCTATCTAGTGGAACAGAAATACCAATTATATTATCACAAATAAATTCGTAATTTTGAATTGTGTTAAGTGTTATAAATGAGGAGGAACTCATAACAGAGTCTAATTTACCTGGAGGTTGGCAGGAAGGGTGGCGGGTTTTCAGGGAAGGGCTTCTCAGAAAGTAATTAAGCCGAGACCTGAAGGCTAAAGTAGACGTTAACCAGACAGAGTAGTGAGGAGAGAGAACTCCAGCCAGAGATGTCAATATGTGTGACGAGGTTTGGTCGTTTAAGAAAAGGAGATGCCCAGGGTGGTGTGCAGCATTCTGAGCAAGGGAAGAAAGGCACATAGGACAAGGTTAGAAAGGCAGGATTCCATTTATACAGTACCTGGCTGTGGTGAGAAATGTAGATTTTCTACATGCAAATGGAAAAACTTTAATAAAGTAATAGGATTTAAGTTTTAAAAGTTTTTAAGATGTTAAGGATGGTGATCACCTGGGATGGAGAAATTGGATATATTTGAGATCCGTTTTGGAGAATACAGGTATATCTAAGAGATATCACAGGTTCGGTTTCTGACCACCACAGTAAAGCAAGTTGTAATCGTTTACTGGTGGAGGGTCTTGACTTGAGTTTGTAAAAAAAAAAAATGCAATATCTGTAAAGTGCAGTAACGTGAAGCGCAATAAAACAAGGAATGCCTGTATTTCCTTGCGGAGCAGCATGATTATATTGACTTCTCTTTAATACTGCGACTCTCTTCAGCACTGATCTGACCACAGACCTAGGGAGATTATATTTTATTTTGAGCACTACCATTTGTGGAATGTAGATAAGCTGAAATGTGTTTTGAGCAGATCATACAAGATGGTGAAATAATTAAAAATCCATGTGGGTAACCAGTAGTTGTTGAGGGGAGTGATCCTTTATGAATTTATTCCAACTGCAAAATACTTCTACATTCAATCCAGGTGAGTACTTGAAGCCAGAAATTAAAGAACTCTGCAAAAGTATAAAAAATTCCACTCTTAATACTAAATTTTTTATTTAAAAATATGTTAACATGCAATGGGTATGTTATTAATAAATAAATGCTTTAAAATTTTCTAACTTTTAATCTCAATATGGTAAATATTGGCAGATGTAATTTACATAAACAAAAGCTCTAATTTTAAGAATGTAAAGAATGCTGAGACCAAAAAGTTTGAGAACCACTGTTGTATACCACACTACCTGTCATTATTTCTGACAGAGGGTAACTGTGAGACCTGGCTATCCATGGGAAGCAGCTGTAGGTATCCATTAGTTTAGAGGAGTGTGGCTGTTAATGCAGATTGAGATAGTTAACGATTAAATCAGCAATTCCTAATGCAGGTTGTGTACTGCTGACCTTAGTTCATGACATAGCTCTTACTGGCAGCAAAAAAAAGAGAAATAAAATAATGTTTTTCATAAAGCTAAATATAGTCAGTATAAAGAACTGCCTTTTAATTTGTGTTCATGTCTTTTATACTTCTTTGATCTAAGTATGGCCTTTATGAAATGGGAAAACAGGTGTTAGCTGTAAATTTATTCTTTTTTTTTTAATTATTTTATTGTTGTTCACTTACAGTTGTCTGCATTTACCCCCAACCCCAACCCCAGGCAAACCCACCTCCCTCCCTTGCTTCCACCCTCCCCCTTGGTTTTGTCCGTGTGTCCTTTATAGCAGTTCCTGATTACCCTTGTCCCCCCTCTCCCCTTCCCTCTCCCCTCTGGTTACTGCCAGAATGTTCTAAGCTTCAATGTCTCTGGTTCTATTTTGTTTCTCTGGTTGTATTTTGCTTGTTTACCTCACAAGCGTCTTGGCTGTGGCTGATCTGAGTTCCCCGGGAGCTGATCTGGCCTTGGTGCCTTCTCTCATGAGTCCTTATATAAAACCCCTTAACATTTCTTATAGTAAAGGCTGCGTGATGATGTACTCCTTGAACTTGACCTTATCTGAGAAGCACTTTATCTGCCCTTCCATTCTAAATGAAAGTTTTGCTGGATAGAGTATTCTTGGTTGTAGGTCCTTGCTTTTCATGATTTGAAATACTTCTCTCCAGCCCCTTCTTGCTTGGAAGGTCTCCTTTGAGAAATCCGCTGACAGTCTTATGGGAATTCCTTTGTAGGTAACTGTCTCCTTT
>PVJI01018160.1:0-33978 GCA_004026765.1 Micronycteris hirsuta | reverse complement strand
TATTATTTTCTTCACACAAAAGAAGAAACTGATGGTCAGATATCACAGGCTGAACGATCTGCCTAGAGCCAAACTGTTCATGAGAGATACAGGACTTGAACCCAGATGTCCTGGTTTCACACTATATTTATCTCTAACTGTTACCGCAACCACAGGTATCAACAGGGACTCAATGATATGAATCTTCTTGCCAACATCTCTGGAAAATGTACTACTATAAACTTTAGAGGTGATGCAGAAAATGGTGCTTTAACTCTATAAAATTGTTAATTCCAGGACTGTTCTCTATGAACCTTACCTTTACATCAAAGGAAGGCTTGAAGAGTTTGTCCTTGGACAGAAACTTGGATGGTGTGTCCAGGTGTAACGAGGGCTCCTTCTGGAGCGGCTGTCCCGCTGGGGAGACTGGCACCTGCCGGGTGTGCTGTGACATCACAGCACGGAAAGCCTTACTCTGAAAACGGTTCATATCTAAAGGTGTGATGGCTGTTTTCCTGTGCGTTCCCAGGCATGCGGCAGGATGCTCCAGAGCATCTGAATTTAGATTCACCCCATTTGCTATTTCAGTTTCTAAACTTTGCTCTGGGGATTAAAACAAAAAAAAGGAAGAAATAAATGTGAGCCACTAATGATGCCTTTTTCTTCCAATAAAGAGGTACATAAGTGAGATTTTTATCTTATTGTTAATTTTCATACGAATTCTCAAGTACACTATAAACCTCAAAGTTATGTATCTACTTTCCAGGAAACAGACTAGCTGATGTATTAAAATAAGTTGAGTTAGACAAGCACATCAACTGAAACAAATAATGCAATCAGTTTTTCCATTTTAGCTTGTTGTAACATGAAATATTCTCAATAAAGTTCACAATTTACCAAAAATTAGATAAATAAATGTCATCTTCGTCAATGGCAGAGTAAAGAGAAAATCCCAATTACACGTACCCAGAGTTAACAATTAGTCAAGTTTCTGGAATGTCCTCAATGAAATTTTAATATGACCGAAACATTGCTTTGCCTCAGTTACAAAATTTCCAGCCTGTCTAGGTGAGTGAGTGATGGCTCTGAGAGCTGTTCCCAGCTGCCGAACTGTCCGTGAGGTTTGTCCAGGGACCCACCGTCCTAGAAGGGGCTCCTGTGTCCTCCCACACCGCCTCCTCCATTTTCTGGTATTTAACAAAAACACCGAGATGGTCCTTCTGCACACTGCACGCCAGGCCCAATGTTACACAACAGAAATACATAATGCCCAGGACATGCATAGTCTTTGCTTTTCAGAGCTTACAGCTGAGTAGGGAGACATGAAAGCAAACCAGAATTAAAAAACTGGGATAAGAGCCATGAAAGGGATAATACAAGGTGTGATGGCAAGACAAAGGCCATACTTGGTGAGTCAAGGAAGGCTTCCCAGGGAAAGTGCCATCCAAGATGAGGACGGAAAGAAGGGGCAACAGGCAAGCGTGAGGCGGGCTAGAGAAAACACACAGAAGTTCGAAGTGAGAGGGAGAACACTAATTACAGGGTGTGTCAGTATGAGCCATAGAAGGACCAGTAAAAGGGACGCAAAGTCACATCTTTAGACCTCGAACACTGAGCCCCTAGAATGCCCCTACATTGTTTTGCGTCCTCTAGCTTTCGAACAGTGCTTACACTTGACAGTACAGATACAAATTAAACACTTGTGCTATGAACACACATTTGTCTTCCCACCCAATAATGAATGCCCAACAGTGGCTCGCTGTACCCAGCGTGAAAAGCAGAAATCATCCACTTTTCCTAAAAACAGGCTTTGGCACACTGATATCCCCAAAACCATCAAACTGTAAAAATCTGTATATGTAAAAGAACAAAATAAAAACATTAACCTTCTTTAGTTGAATTTTCAATCAGAAAATGGCTCTCATTTGCTCTCTTTCCCATTCTAGCCGTCTCCAACAGCCAAGCTACAGTGACTGCCGGTAAATTCCACTTCTTGGAAGCTTCATATTTAGAACCGTTTGGTTCCTTCAAGACAAGATGAGTACTAGCCAGCATGCCTTTCTTTGCATTGGCTTTGCGGACAAAGAATTCTTGAACGCTGAAAGTTGTATTTAAAGAAAAGCAAATGGTCACACACACAATTAGCCAGCAACCTAACCATGAAGTTTCTAATACAACAGCATTGTTAAGAGTTCTAAGAAGATACTAGAGATTAAAAGTCAGTTCTATCCCTTAGACTTTCAAGAAACAACTAGAAAAATCCGCTCCCTAATTAGTCATTACCCACCCAGCCTGTCCTTTCCTCCCAGAAGAAGGCACGGACATCTAGGGAGCAAAGAAAAGTGTATGAGTAACACATTCTATACTTCAGTCTACTACAACTGTTCAAAGCGCTCACATATCATCTCGTTTGATCCTCGCAATATCTGTGGAATACCAATTATTTTACAAAGTACCGTAAAGATACAACCTGGGAAAAGATAAAAAGACAGTAACTGACTTGCTCAAAATCAGACTATTAAACACAGAGCACGTGGAGGCAGAAACAGAAGTCCACCACTTGAGGTATAAGCAGAATTCAGTCATTTCTTTGATGACTTCTGAGTTTTATGTTCAAATCCTCCACTTTTAAAATTTCTTTAACATTCTACATTTTCCCGGTTTGACTTTTCATATTCAACCCATTTATCCATGAAGTCTGTTGTCTTGGTACTGTTATTTTCCAGATTTTCTACAATTTCACTTTTTCAAAAAGCTTTTTATTGTTTAGTATAATTCAAATACAGAACACAACAAAAAGGGAAACGTATAATTTAATAATTCTAAGGTGAAAACCTTACATCCTCCACCCATGGCAGAGGACAAGACTGTGCCAGCCACCCCAGAACGCTCCAATGTGCTGTCTCAGTTAATGTCCTGTCACCCCTTCTTCACAGTAGCCACTATTTGAGTATTTAAGGTAATCATTTCCTTACCTTTCTTTATTTTTACCAAATAATGCATCCTTAAACACTACATTTAGTTCAGTTTTATGTCTTTTAGCTTAAATGCTCCCTCTCCTTTCCCCAGCCCCTCATGGTCATTTATAATGTAAAGTTAACTCAGTCTGGATATTGCCGATTGTATTACTGTGGCGTAACTTAGCATGTTATCCTCCCATCATATTTGCTAGAAATCAGTAGATGAATCCAGTGGCTTTGTCGGATTGTTTTCATTGTTTAGGCAGGACTACTTCAAGGGGTGGTGTGTCCTTCAGCAGGACAAACAAGATGTCTGTTCTTCTCTATATTATGTGATTTACTACTGGTCTTCAATGCCTAGATTCTTTCATTAATTCCTTCATTTATTTATTGGAATGCCACTATAGAGGGAAATTTTGTCTTATTCATTATTACAGAACTCTGACACGATTCTATGGTAAAGGCAGAACAAATACTTCATCCTTTCCCTTCATTTACCAGCTCTCAAAATAATGGGTTGGTTCCCTAGCATCTTTCAAACATGACCAATTAGTTTAGTTTGTTTGGTGTCATTAAGAAGCCATGATTGGGCCCTGGCTAGTGTGGCTCAGTGGATTGAGTGCCGGGCTGCGAATGAAAGGGTTGCCAGTTCGATTCCCAGTCATGGCACATGCCTGGGTTGCAGGTCAGGTCCCCAGTAGGGGGCATGCTAGAGGCAACCACACATTGATGTTTCTCTCCCTCTCTTTGTCCTTGCCTTCCCCTCTAAAAATAAATAATTAAAAAAAAAAATAGATCTATCCTTCCTCATTTTCTATTTGACCGGCAATGAAGTAAAAGATGGGAATTAAAGTCTCCACCAGTATGTATTTCTATTGATTCCTCTTTGTTTTCGTTTCATGAATGACCGCCATGATCTATTTCATATGTACATATTTCCATGTGAACAGCACTCTTGATTTATAGGCTCTCTTTTTCTTGTTTAATGCCTTGATTTGAATCCAAACTTGTCTGACATTAAAATTGCAACCCCTCCTTTCTTTTTGTTTGCATTTACTTGACATCTTTTTTCTTGAGTCACTTTGTTTTAGGTGCATGCCTTATTTAAAATAATTTTAAATGGTGTTTCATAATCTAATCTAAAATAGCAATTCTTTTAGTGTAAAAGTTTAGTTCATTTACATTTACTGGTATAACAGTTTTCTACTTCCTTTTAAAACAGCCACCACCTAACATTCACTTAGGGTTAATTCAGATCTTGGAAACAACTTTTAAATTAATTTTCTTTCTCCCAAAGTATTCATTATTTCCCACTTAACATTTATATTTCTGGCTGAAAACCAGAGGAACAATGAATGTATACTGAAAAAGAAAAAATCCACCATACAGCACAGGGAAGGCAATAACGCACAGATAAACGATATTCAATAACGGTGCACATACAGCTTTAAAGACTGCCTTCCTGGTAGGCAAGCACGGATGTCTGCATCTACCTGGTGGCTCTCTCCCCCGCCCTCCGAGCCAGCACACTGCTACACCACACACCACTCATACACACTACAAAGCCACCCAGCCAAATTCTAATTTGAAAGCTCTCCTATTAATCAAAACAAATAAAAATACATCAAGATAGCAGGTACACTCAACCCACTGAGCCACACCAGCCAGGGCAAGATAGCAGGTACACTAAAAATACTACGTACCTTGCTCCAAGGAGCTCTGCTAAGAATGTCAAAGAATCTTTTTCTGCTCCTGCATACTGGCTGAATGAAATAACGCAATCCTCTAGAGGAGTCATTCCTGCCATTACTGGGACTGGCTTGAAGAGAGGACTTGACTTTGGATCAATTAAAGTCTGAAAGTCTATACAAGTTACCTTTAAAAACAACAGAAACAAGAACATCAACCTGAAATAAGCAACCAGTGGTTAGCATTGGTTCGGTTACAGTAGCAGTAATTTTAGTTTAGGTAAAAAGCAATGTTCCTTTAAACTTGTGTATGCCTATTCTCAATACATTAAATTATAATATGTAAAGAAATAGATATACCAATTCATTATATTAAATGTTACATTCTAAAATACTGAGGATATTAAAATTAGTGAAACTTATCAATGAATAATGCTTCAAATTAAATTTCTTCCAATAATGTTAGTTTATAATTATAATCAATGTATTAGTTTATTGTTTTTTTTGGTAAGTAAAAAAACCAAAAACAAACAAAAAACCAAACCAACACCCCAGTGGTGAAATTACCAGCAGGCGATAAGCCAACAAGATGGAATAATGTAGCGCATGCCACGCTTTGGTTGCGAGGAAACAGGGGACTGAAATCGCATGAGATGACCTGAAGTAACTTCCTAACAAGAAACGCTGCTGGTTTGGCCCCTGGGAAACAGACATGCCTACTCTACCAGGATTAGGACCAAGAAGCGTGAACATTTTCATATTCTAGAATTTCCTTTTCTAAAAGCAAAATCCAGACACTGCCCATACCCAAACAGCAATTTAACCTAAATTGAACTGCCTAAGAAATAAACATTAACACTCTTGGCATTCAGACATCTTTAACTGCTACAGTATTTTCTTACCAGCCATGTATTTGTAACAACTTCTCCCACGGCTGCTTCTATGTCAGATCCCAGCAGAGGAACCACAGTATAATGAGCAACAGTTCTGCTGTGAAGGGATACGATTTTTCCAGCATTTTCTCTTATGACAGTTGCAATGTTAGATTCATTTTCATGACTAAAACCCAAGACGAGGAAACTCTTTTGGCTAAATAAACCTTCTTCTGTAATGGCAGAAGCATCAGGGAGGCAGTGACTGACAGAAGACGGGTTTTCTTCTTGCAGAGAAATATGAGTAGAATCATTGAAGGGCTGAATGTAAGTAGTGTCATTAAAGGCCCCAACCTCAGACTTTGCAGCTTCAACTGGAAGAGAAAAAGAATTGTTTTCTAACTGATAATTTATCTTAAAGTTTTATTTCCTAGCAAGGATATTAAGGCAACACAGAGCCTGAGAATTGTGACCACACTTAAAAACTAAGGCTCAATAAGTGCACAATGCACAAAGGATACAGACCCACCCCAGCTTCTGGGCTGCCAAGGGTGTTACCAGTATTGCCATGTGTTACGAGGGAGGACAACAGCAATCATGTTACTGTTTCAAGTGCTCCTAGCAGACTAGAAGCTAGTTGAAAATTATGACGCTCTGATATTTCACGGGTGTGTCTTAGTTCCAAAACTTGTTTAGATTATTTACAATAGAGAAAAATCATTAAGGAAAAAACAGAAGTAACAGGCCTAAACAGTCAAGCCCTGTACAGGGAAATAACTGCAGAAATGTAATAAGATTACTACAGTTACTGCTCTTTTAAAAATTCCCAAAATGGCCCGACTGGTGTGGCTCAGTGGATTGAGCGCAGGTTGGGAATCAAAAGATCCCGGTTCGATTCCCAGTTGGGGCGCGTGCCTGGGTTGTGGGCCGGGGTCCCCGGTGGGGGCCATGTGAGAGGCAACCATACATTGCTCTTTCTCCCTCCCTTCTCCTCTCTCTAAAAATAAATAAATAAATCTAAAAAAAAAATCCTAAAATGTTCTGTATTGAAATTAGAGCTACTTAGCTCCTATATCAATTTCTTAAGAGAAATGATCAAGGACTCAAGCAAATGGTCTTAACTTCGTTTTAAGTTAAAGGTGGCTGACAGAAGGGTAGTAAAAGAAAAAAAAATAGCCGTATAAATAAGTGTCAATGACTAAACTACACAGTCCCTAGCATGCAATAAATATTGTCAACTCAAGGCTAAAAGTTTAAGAGGTAAAAACAGCGTTTTTTGAAAACTCTAGTGGCTCCTGCTGGAAGGTAACACTTTATGATAGGGATCAGCAAACCACAGCCTAAGGGCAGAAGGTGTGTGGCAGTGATTTCAACACGCATGTTCTGGAATTTACACGTTTTGAGCACAGCTCCGTGTGAGTCCCGTGTGGACAAGTGTGGATCATGTCTGTGGAATGGGAACTCTCTAATAGGAATTTGGCAAAGATGTATCTTAAAAAATTCTGGCTTGCTGTGCCCTGCATATTACCTTAACCTGGTCCTGCCTGCCACCGGACCTGAATTTACATCCTAATGTCCTGCTAATGAGTAATCCTACCCCTGTTCTGCTTAATCCCATGAATAATCAATCCAATGTAAATGTGTGCTAATGCCCCTAATAAAAACCCCGGCTGGGCAAGCCATGAGGCTTTTTCCTGAGATGGGAGTAATCAGCCATGTGGCCCCGGTCTCTCTTTCCCTGAGTGTCTCAGTATGAGATCATACACGCATCGGGTAGCGGTCACCCATGGGTATCGGCAGGTACGATTACCCCCACGACAGAAAGGCCCATAGCCTGTGGGGAAGAACGGTTTTTACATTTTAAGATTGTAAAAACAGAACAAAACAAAATGGAATAGGTGAGAGAGACAGAATGTGACTGGTAAAGCCTAAAATACTTACTATCTGGCCTTTTATATGAAAAGATTGGCCAACCCCTACTTTGTGGGGTTCCAACAAGCCTTGAAGCTACTCAAGGATTCTTCACTTACTCATTTAAACAGCCATTGTGCCCAAGTGCTTTGCATGCACGTAATTAATGCCCATGATGCCATTAGGTTGATATTATTAGTACATTAATATCCTTTCTTCAATAGAAATCTCAGGTTTTAAGAGATTATGTAACCTAAGGTCATAATTATAAAATGGCAGAAATTATATAAACCAATGCTGCCCAACTCCAGGGTCCATAACATTTTTATCATGCCGTTTCCTTATGTCTATTGTCTTCTCCAGCAGATAGTAGTATTTTCACTTTTAAACTAATTACTGTCATACATATATAAATAATACATAAATAAGGTGTGTGTGTGTGTGTATAGATATAAAACTTATTCCTAAAACTGCTCTTACTGACACTCTGAAGAAGTATAGTTTTGTCTAGAGCATTAACTGATCAGGAGATTCTTGACCCTCAGTTTCACACTACAATGAATAAAGGATAATAGTATATTTATAATTTATAGAGATATATGAGGATGAGTAAGCTTAGATGGAAATAAAGATGACATGCTACTGTAAAACGTTCTTTAAAGTAGATTTAAAATAGCCATTCTTAATACAAAATGTAAAAACAAAACTTTTTTTGCAATTATAACTGTCTCACAATCACAGCTGGGGGAAAAATGTGATGTCTATACATTGCAGGTGAGGTGGGAAGTAGAATGCCAGAGGAATTTTAGACTGCTACTATAAAACAAACTAGAAATACCAAGTTCTTATAAACTGTAAGTAAAACCCTGAAGTTATTAATAATCTCAGAATAAATTATCATGTTCTACAGCCGTTCTTTCCATTTATTTTAGTAGAACCCTTTTTTCAAACAGACTTCAAATCAGAAGCACTTGGACACTTCTCGATAAACCTATTATTAAAAAACTTTCTCAAATCATAAGTAATTTAGCTTTAAGAAACTGTAAAATGCTTGATTACACTCTTTACAAGGCTCTTGGGAATTCACTGAGACTTACTGTCACCAAACCCTTTCAGAGTCAGCAGATCATTCGCTGCCACAGAAAGGACGACCTCAGAAACGAATCGCTTCCCTCCACTAAGTGTCCTCGCTGAAGGACAGAGCATAAAACTGCTCCCAGCCATCCTGTGGCTTCCTTCTACCAGAACGCTCTGGGAAATTACGGTGATCTGCTACGACGCACTACTAAAGCATAAGCAGCTGGTCTGACAAAAGTCAATTTTGCAGTGCATCATGAAGTAAATAGTGTGAATAAAAAAATGAATACTGGAAATTCCCTTCTAGAAATATGGTAAGGTAGATACGCAACACACTCACTATAAAACACTGCAAAAACAGCATGAAATATTAAAGACATCCTTATAATTGCATAGCTGAGATTATAAGAAAGCAAGAGAAATCCTTAAGGGCTAAAAATGAAATAGCATTTCATTTTCAGAAATGAAAGGAATGAAGAGCATCAAATGGTTACTAAAGCTAATGGTTACCCTGAAGCTATCTTGGCGACCTAGACCCTTAAAATGTAAGGATATCACTCAGAGGGACAGGTGTTAAGCCTTTGGTTTCACACAAATTAGCAGTGGGGCAGAGTATACATACCCTAAGAAAACGAACCCAGAAACCCTACAGGGAAATGCCTTCACTAGAAATGTAGAACAAAACCAATCAACTACCACTACCACAAATACATCCTACAAGAGGAGGTAAGCAGTACACTTGGTCTGGCTGTGGGTCAAGGGGAAAACACAGCTCTCCTGGGAAGCTGTCATCACGAACCGGTCCTCAAATTAGTTAAGAGTATAAATTTACACAAGCCTGATGTAACGGTCCAAGAACGTCTGGCCAATAAACTCACTCAGAGGTGTCCTAAGTTGGGAGATTCCTAGGCTCCAGGCAGATTTAGATATGAACCTTTTCTGAAGGAACAAACTCTCACCCCAGGCTTCTAAGAATTCCCATATTCTTAATAAGAATGATAAATATCACAAAACACACAAGGAAACCAGGCATCGTGAATAATAACCAAGAGAACTTCCCTGTTCTTCCATTCAGATGGCGCAATTAGTTAAGTGTGTTGTAAGAAATAAAGAACAAACAACATGAATACAGAGTAAGAGACTATTAAAAGAATTAGAACTTCCAGAAGCTGATGAAATTAGAAGGAAAGGTTTAATGACCTATACACAGAGCTAATGGAAGTTAGAGAATATAGAGAATGGGGGATAAGAAAAAAAAAAAAGAAATCACTAATTCTTGGATTCAGGAAAAAAATGAATTATAAGAGGACAAATCAGTGATAACACCTGGACACAAAAAATAAAAGATGTTAAAAATAGGTAGAGCCCGGCTGGTGTAGCTCAGTGGATTGAGTGCGGGCTGGGAACTAAGAGGTCCCGGTTCAGCTCCCAGTCAGGGCACATGCCTGGGTTGCGGGCCGGATCCCCAGTGAGGGCCATGTGAGAGGCAACCATACATTGCTCTTTCTCCTCTCTCTAAAAATAAATAAATAAAATCTTAAAAAAAAAAATAGGTAGAGAAAAAAAGATTCTCTACAAAAGAATGATAATTAGACTGACATCTGACTTCTTATTGAGCAACCATGGAAACAAATGACAATAAAATATTTCCAAAGAGCTTAGACCAGAGGTGTCAAACTCATTTACACCGGGGGCCACATCAGTCTCATGATTGCTTTCCAAGGGTCGAACGTAATTTTAGGACTGTGTAAATGTAACTACTCCTTAACTAGGGGCAAGGAGCTCAGTGCTGCCACCAGATGAAACAAGGTGGAGGGCCTTGTGTTTGCCCCCTGGGGCTTAGTCAGAGTAACTATCTATATGTCTAGCAGAACTATCTTTTAAGGAAAAGGGCAAAATAAAAAACATTAACAGAAACTAAAGGAATTTCTAAAGGATACATTTCAGGAGGAAAGGAAATGATTCCAGAAGAGAGGTTTCAGAAACAAGAAATGGGGAGAAAAAAAGAGCTAAACATGTTGGCAAATCAAAAGATATTGACCATATGGAACAATAATAACAAGGTCTAATTGTGACATTAAAAAGGACAATAAAAATATTAGACAAAATCACATAAGCTGAGTACATTAGTAAGTGCATATGTAGGGGATGCAGGCAGTAGTGATGTTAAAGTGTCACGAGGTTCTTATATTATTCAAGGAATATAAAATTCTGAATAACTTTAGATTTTAAGCTAGGATGCACATTAAAGTTCCAAAGGTAACCACCGAAAGTATATATAGTATACATAACTTCCAAATCAGCAGAGGGAAAGACAGAAAGTTTCGAGTGGGATCTGGGGCAGGAAGGGGCAAGCTCAATCCATCCAAAAGGCAAAAGTTTTAAAAAGCAAGAAAGCATAGAAAAATGGGACAAAGTAGAGAATAAAAAGGTAGAAAAATAATCAAAATGTATCACAAATAACAATAAATGTAAATCAATCAAATTTATAGTTAAAAGATAAGGTCAGTCATACTAAATGCTGATCCACATGAGCCAGGGATAGCTGTATTAGAATCAGACAAAACTGATTTTAAGTTAAAAAATTAGAAAAATGAGGATCACCATGCAGTAACAGTTTGAGTTATACAGAAACTAAATTGGAAATTCTGACACATGCTAAAATATGAATGAAGCTTGAAGACATTAAGTGAAGTAAATTCAGCCAGACACAAAAGGTCAAATATTGTTTTTCTAATTGTTTTTTAAAGATTTTATTTATTTGTAGAGAGGGGAAGGAAGAGAGAAAGAGAGGGAGAGAAACATCAATGTGTGGTTGCCTCTCAGGCGCCCCCACCTGGCCCACAACCGAAGCACATGTGATCCCTCAGTTTGCAGGCTGGCACTCCATCCACTGAGCCACCCCAGCCAGGGCAAAAGGACAAACACTGTGGGACCCCATTTATATGAGCTATCTAGAAGCGTCAAATTCATAGAAAACAGAATGGTGGTTGCTAGGGAGTGGGTAGAGGGAGAAAGGGGAAGTTACCGTTCAGTGGGTGCACAGCTTCAATTTGGATGGTAATGCTGATGGAACAACAATGTGAATTTAACTAACCACTGAACTGTATACCTAACATGGTTAAAATACTAAATTTCATGTTATATATACTTTACCACAATTTAAAAAAATTGAACACCCAAAATATTCTATAGTAATATTTTGGATTTCATCCTATTTGTGTGAAACCAAAGGCTTAACACCTGCCCCTCCTTAAATTTTAAGAGTCTAGGTTACCGCCAAGATAGCTTCAATGTCACCATTAGCTTTAGTAACCACTTGATGATCTTTTTTTTTTAAGGATTTTATTTATTTATTTTTAGAGACAGGGGAAAGGAAGGAGAAAGAGAGGGAGAGAAACATCAGTGTGTGGTTGCCTCTCACATGCTCCCCACTGGGGACCTGGCCCACAACCCAGGCATGTGCCCTGACTGGGAATCGAACCGGTGACTCTTTGGTTTGCAGCCCGCTCTCAATCCACTGAGCTACACCAGCCAGGACCACTTGATGATCTTGATTCATTGTGTAAAGTATATGTGTTTAACCACTATTCTGTACACCTGAAACTAACACAAAATAATATTGAATATTGTAAACTATAATTGAAAAATAAAATTAAAAAAATTCATTGTTACAAGCTTATACTAAGTGATGCCAGATATAAAACAGATCAAAGTAGAAGCCTTGAAGAGAGAAGAGGGGGTCAGAGGGTTCAGAATCCCTTAGCTTTGCTTGCCTAGAAAAAGTTATAAACATAAAACTTAAAGGTCAGCTTAACTTAAAATTTAAAAAACTTGGCAAAAATCGCATATGTATGAATACTACTAAAGTAGTTCTTAATGACTATAGATACTAATCAACTACTTCTTACCTACTGTTGAGTTGTTATTTGCATATTGAGAGAGCAGGTCTTCATCAGCTTGCTCATGCCTTTCGGCAGAAGCACACTCTTTCCTGGAGAAGCTGCTATTCCTTTTTAAAACGGATGTTTTACTTTCAGGCTGATCTGAAACTGGAATTTCCACTGGCTTGTAACTAGCGTGGATATATGGCTCTTCAGGAAGCATATAACCTTTGCTAAAACACTCCAGCAACCATTTTGCTCCCACCACATGAGGCCTATGAAAATAGTACACAGTTATATATTAGTTTAAATTATAAAGACCATCATCCCACTTGCCATGCAGTTTCCAAAATTATACGAACATGCCATTTTAAGAAAAATCATCGGAGTAGAAATTGGTTTGAATTAAAAACTGACAAAACCTGTGGGCTGACTTATCCCAAAGCTGCTTCAGCTCATCATCATGGTCTCCCACGATAACATGAGTCACGTCTTCATTGAGCTGGTTAAAGCGAACTCCGCCTCCGCTGTTGACGAGCCTTCTCAGTTTATCTAGTTTCCTGCCACTAAAACCGCAAAGATAGATCTGAAAAAAAAAAAAAGAAAATATTTACTTTAGATCAATGCATGAAAGATGTTTTATTTCTCTCACAAGACATTTGTTAAACATATGTTAAAATCTACTGTGTATAAACAAGACAACTCTTGTGTATATTTTAGGACATAGAAAAAAAACAAGAAAATATATACTGAGGGGTATATTCTGAAACTTTGATTTTTTTAACAATTCTGAAATTTTATCACTTCTTCATAATCCCATAGCATTTTTATCCCTCATAGTAGATACTCGATAATTACTTTGATGCTTAAATAAAGCCTTAAGTGAATTATCATTGGAATATTAATTCATAGCAATTTCTAAAACACAGGCAGCTTCTTAAAGATCTTACTACTTGTGGCCCTGGCGAGGTAGCTCAGTTGGTCAGAGCGTGTCCTGATACACCAAGGTTACGGGTTCAACCCCTGGTCAGGGCACATCAACCAATGAATGCATAAGTGGAAAACAAATTGATGTTCCTCCTCATTCCTCTCTCTCTCTACAAACCAGTAAGTTTAAAAAATTTTATAAAGATCTCATTACTTGTAAATTTTAAAATAATTATAGAAACGAGTTAAGTGTCTGAATTCCGAACACCTAGGTTTAAATTTTGGTTCAGTTACCAATGATTAACCACATGATCATGGCAACTTACTTAGGCCCTTTAAACCAATTCCTTACCTGTAAGTCAAGATATCTTTTTCGCAGAGTTAAATAAACAAGAAAATTTAAGTCAAGAGATGAGCACTGCTCTGTGGATGATACTTACATGAAAATTTATTTTTAACTATATATGCACATACCTGAACTAATATAAAAATCTTTTTCCTGTGTTTAGTTTTTAAAAACTTTCTGAACAAGAAATCTGTTCCTAACTGCATTTATATCCCAGACTAAATAACCTCCACTACTAGAATATATTTGAACACAAATTAGAAATATATACTTCCTATAAAAGTAATTAAGTCATATCCAGACTTAGTATACTGTAAGATAAAAGGTTCTATAAGACACTTTATGTTCTGCCAGTAAGTTGGTAAGTTTGAAAAGTTAAGAAAGGTGAGATAATTTGCCCAATTTCCTTTCTTAACAATAGAACAAGGTTAAATCTTTGCTACTCTTTGAGAATTACTGCACAGCCTATTCATTCTACAAGTAGGAATATATTTAGTAAGTGTGCAGCTCCAGGAGACCTGAAACACATGGTGTTTCCATCAAGGCGCTTACAAGACAGTTGTTCACGCACCACAACATCAAATGGCCCAAGAGACACTAAACAAAGTGTGGGTCTAATGATCAGAAATACAGGCCGCGGAGTAGATGGCTGGTTACTCAAGGTCTGTGACTCCGAGAATTTTAATCCTCTATGTCTCAGTCTCTGCATAATATTCATTTTAGAGTTATTTGTGGGAATTAAATGAGCTTGTACACAACATATTAATAATATATATGAAATGATTAGCACAGTGTCTAGGATATTACCAGCACTTAAAAATCCCTTAAGTGGTTCAGAAACCAAGTGATCTCAAAACATAGCAGACGGAAAATTTAATGTAGTTAGAAGGTTCAGAAGAGCTGAAAACTGATAATGGACCTTGAAGGATGACAGATAAAGGCACATCCCAGGCAGAGGGACCCTGACAGTTAAAGGATGGACGTGGCCTTATAAATGCATCTGCTTAGCTAACGTCAAGGGTTTATGCAGATAAGGAGCAAGCCCAACTCTGAAGGGTTTTCAAAGTCAGACTAGGAAGTACCAACGAACATTGTCACTTACTGCAATTATTACATAATAAAGACATACCCGACAACCATCTAATAAATCCTCAGGAGACTGAAATGCACTGACATCCAGATTTTCTAGATTTTCAAGTATAGGATCCACTTTGCTATTAAGCATGGAATTATACATCGATTCATTTATGCAACTTGCAGTGATGTTGGAAATATGGCTGACATCTGAGAGAGTACGACCTGCACATTCAACGAAGATGCAACCAATTCATGAAGGTAAAATAACTGATTACACGTTTTCCTCTAGATTAAGTTTTCTTATACACACAGGGCTATGAACAACTTCCAAAGTTAAGATTCAAGTGTTTTTACTGAAATCTTGGTGGCAAAGCATGAAAAGGGAAACTAAAATTAAGGTTCATATTTTATTTAAATAAAAATATATTTAACGTATTTATTTTAACAGTGGCTTGCTTTTAATAAAAATCTGAAGTTGCTGGCTTTAAGGTCCAAGAAGCTTACATTTGAGAAAAAAGTTTATAAACATTTGCTAAATTGCCAACATGTCACCTACAAATAGGAACAGTTTTAAATTTTATACAAATATAGATGATCTATAACAATTGCAGCAAACTAATAAAGGAAATGCACTAATAGTATTTGGACATCAAATTTTTAAAAATAAGTTTTCATTTTAAGTCTTTATCTGTTAGTATTCTTAATTTCTTTAATCATCTTTTGCATTACATCAAGATAGGAGAGAAAGTATTCATTCAATATTAAAAAAACAACAGGAGTTCTGGACTAATTTTTCATTCAGTTTGGTTAATATACAATTATGCCTAGAAGCAGAGCAATAAAAGATAGAATTCCCTACTACAGTCACTGATCCTATTAACAAATCAGTTCTTACACAGAAAACTGGTCGTTCACTTTAATCCCAGTAAGACTTACTGTCACCTGTGTTAATCTGGCCAGTAGGGGTTGAAGTATCAGGCATAGTCTTTGCTTCTGGTCTAGGTTCTATCTTGTATATGGATTCATCCTGACAAAAACCTTTCTCAACGCTGTCAAAAAACCATTGCGTGGTCACACAGTGCACATTCCATCGCTTGGCACATTCATATTTCTGACCTATCGTGTTCATTAAGAAAGAAAGAGAAATGCAAACCATTAAACTCTGCCTTGGCAGAAATATTCAAATTTATGATAGGTTATTAAAAAAACACACAAGACAAAATTAAAGCTACCACTCATTACTCTTACGTTTAAATAAATACATGTGCTATAAGATTCCTATATCTCTTACAAAATTATACAGAGACAGAGGGCAGCTACCCTATGGGGTAACTGAAGTAATATTAGACTTGGTTTGAGTATAGCCTCCATCACTTATTTAAACACATTTATCTGTAATATAGGGATAACAGGCAATTATGTCATTTTAATAAGACTCCAGGGGTGCCAGAAGGAGAAGAACAAGAGCAAGAAATTGAAAACTTATTTCAAAAAATAATGGAGGAGAACTTCCCCTTTCTGGAGAAGGAAAGAGACTTCCAGCAAGTCCAGGAAGCTCAGAAAGTCTCCCAAAAATCAGACACCAGAACACACCAAGACACATCATAATTAAATTACCCAACATTAAAGATAAGGAGAAAACTTTAAAAGCAGCAAGAAAAACGGAGACAGTTACCGACAAAGGAGCGCCCATAAGACTATCAGCTGATTTCTCAGAAGAAACCTTGCAGGAAAGAAGGGGCTGGAAAGAAGTATTTGAAGTCATGAAAGGCAAGGACCTACATCTAAGATTACTCTATCCAGCAAAACTATCATTTAGAATGGAAGGACAGATGAAGTGCTTCCCAGATAAGGTCAAGTTCAAGGAGTTCATCATCACCAAGCCCTTATTATATGAAATGTTAAAGGGACTTCTCTAAGAAAAAGAAGATCAAAACTATCAACAGTAAAATGACAAACTCACAACTATCAACAACTAAAAAACAAAAACAAACTAAGCAAACAACTAGAACAGCTACAGATCCACAGGAATGGAGATCATATGGAGGGTTATCAGTGGGGGCGTGGGGGGAACAGCGAAAAAGGTACAGGGAATAAGAAGCATGATTGGTAGGTACAAAATAGACAGGGGGAGGTTAAGAACAGTACAGGAAATGGAGAAGCCAAAGAACTTACATGTACTGTCCATGGACATGAACTAAGGGTGGGGAATGCTGGTGGAAGTGGGAGTGAGTGCACGGCAGAGGAGGATAAAGAGGAGAAAAAAATGAGACAACTGTAACAGCGTAATCAATAAAATATACTTAAAAAAATAGACTACATAAAACTGAAAATTTCAAATGTTTGCAATAAAAAATACCAGCATTGAGAAGACTGCTCCTATGTCATCAGATTCTAACTGAAGTCCAGGATAAATTTGTAGATGGATAAATTATATTAAAAATTGATAACTTCTATTGTCTTAAAAATATTTTAACACAATGTATTTTGACAAAATATAGGGAAAATTGAGGTCAACATGTAATAAACAATAACATGAAATGGTTGTTGTTTTTTCAATCTTGAGAGTAAATGAACTACCCTCAAAATTAGAAAATATCAATAGTAGTTATCAACTCTTACAATCCTAGTATCATAATTGGCCATACCCAAAATTCTGACTTAAGCACATTACCAATTAATTTTAACAATACTTTTCTGGCTTCGGGAGTCTTCTTCTTGACCTGCTTCTAATGGTGTTTGTGTCTGGGAGCCGCTAATAGCAAGATGTCTTCAGGAAATGCTAAAATTGGGTACCTTGCCCCCAACTTCAAAGCTACAGCTGTTATGCCAGATGGTCAGTTCAAAGATATCAGCCTCGCTGACTACAGAGGAAAATATGTGGTGTTCTTCTTTTACCCTCTTGACTTTATCTCTGTGTGCCCAACGGAGATCATTGCTTTTCAGAGATAGGGCGGAAGAATTTAAGAAACTCAACTGCCAAGTGATTTGTGCTTCTGTGGATTCTCACCTCTGTCACCTGGCATGGGTCAACACACCCAGGAAACAAGGACTGGGATCTATGAACACTGCCTTGGTGTCAGACCCCAAGCGCAGCATGGCTCAGCACTATGGGGTCTTAAAGGCTGATGAAGGCATCTCATTCAGGGGCCTCTTTATCACTGATGAAAAAGGTATCCTTTGCCAGATCACCGTAAATGACCTTCCTGTTGGCCGCTCTGTGGATGAAACTCTTGAGACTAGTCAGTTCACTGACAAACATGGGGAAGTGTGCCCAGCTGGCTGGAAACCTGGCAGTGATACCATCAAGCCCGATGTCCAGAAGAGCAAAGAATATTTCTCTAAGCAGAAGTGAGCACTGGGCCATTATAGGGTCATGGTGGCAGTGTACGGCCATGAAAACAGAACCTCTCTTTTATTGTCATGCTTAAAACACAAGATCTTAGATTTGGGCGAGATGTGGTCTGGGACAAAACAGGCCTTTCCTGCAGGGTGTGGGGAGGCCAGCCTTTCTTTTTCTGGAGGAAACAGCCTGAACTTAGGGAGCAGGCCGACTGCCATGTATGGTAGTGGGGCATCACCTTTTCTGTGTCGTTTCTATTAAACATGAACTGAGAAAAAAAACAAACAATAATTTTTTTTTTGCTTGCTTATCTAGGTAGCTGAGTAAAACACTGTATAGATATGAGATAATAAAAACACTACAAAATTATTTCTCATCAACTTGTATGTATTTCAAGGGTATTAGTAAAAAATATTCTCCAGAACAGATATAAAGATTATAGACCACCACCCTGGCTGGTGTAGCTCAGTGGATTGAGTGCTGGCCTGCGAATGGAAAGGTGACAGGTTTGATTCCCAGCAAGGGTACATGCCTGGGTTGCGGGCCAGGTCCCTGGATGGGGGCATCTGAGGGGCAAATAGTCTATGTTTTGCTCTCTCACATCACTGTTTCTCTCCCTCTCTTTCTCCCTTCCTTCTCCTCTCTCTAAAAATAAATAAATAAAATCTTAAAAAAAATATGATTGAACACCAAAATTAATAGCAATTTCAAGGAATTCTTCTCCTTGGTAATATATTTTTCTTAATGGCCTCATTTTCTGTGAAGTGTATCTCCAAGTTAAAACTTACAGTTCATTCAGTAAAGCTGATTCATTCAATTAAAAACCGAGCCAAGCCTTTAACATGCCATTAGAAAGAAATGTAATTTAGCTACAACTATTGGTTTTCTTGTTACCCATCTAAATTTCTTGTCTCTGCAAGTTATTTGGTAACTGTGTAGCAGACTTTAAAAAAATCAGCCTTGGCTAATGTGGCTCAATGGACTGAGCGCAGGCCTGCAAACCAAGGGTCTCCAGTTCAATTCCCAGTCAGGGCACACGCCTGGGTTGCAGGCCGGGTCCCCAGTAGGGGGCGCATGAGAGGCAACCACACATTGATTTTCTCTTCCTTTCTCTCTCCCTTCCCCTCTGTCTAAAAGTAAATAAATAAAACCTTTAAAAAAAAAATCAAAAGATCAGATAATAAATTTAGATAAAACACTACCAAAATTTTTTGTTTTATATTTATTGAATGACCTGGATAATAAACACTAGGATAGTCATGTAATTTTTCTACAGATTGTGACCCAAACTATCCTCGCAAGATTAAAAAAAAAAAATCATACTAGGTTTATGACATGTTAGAAGCAAAAGCTATTCAGTAAAAAAAATCTTCAAATGTTAAAAAGTAGAGAAAAGTTTGTATTTGTCCATTTAGGAAATAGTCTTACCTTTTGGTTCCTGCACGATGAGGTGTGTGCATTCATTCATTTTCAACTGTCCCATATACTGACCTCCATGCTTAACTGTGAGCTGCTGAACTCTCTTTCTCTCTGGACCATCTAAGCCAGTCACACAGATTATGCAACCAAGAAAAACAGGACATTTGAAGTCTTCCATGTTTATATCAGTATATCTAGTTATTTTACTGGGGAAAACAAATGGTAAAAAGGAAAAAATGAACATATTGAATATATCAGATAGTTTAAAATTTACCAGAAGAATAAGGACAAACAACATCACTAATGCTTTCCTCATTTTTTAAGATTTTAATACTTTTAAGAAAAAAGAACTCACAGGCACACTCAGAATTACACTAATTGCTCATCTAGATCAGCACCATGTCTCTAATAAAAAGTAATGTTTCAGACAGTCTCTCAAATATGATTTAGAAGAAAACATTTCATTAACTCTAAGTCCACATGGCCAAAGTGGTGTATTTTCCAAAATTTTAATTTTGGTTGCCTAGTAGAAAAACGGAATTTGTATCCTTTTATTATACTATGTAAATAATAAGCAATGACTGGGGGCAGAAAACAACACAATACCACAGCCAACCCGCTGCCACGCTAGGCAGTGTGCTGATGAAACGGGCTGGGAGCGAGGGTGCCACTGTGGAGACATGATCGGGACGTGCTGGATGGTGTTGAAAGAAGACCATAAAAATTCCTAGTTAATTCAAACAGTGGTACCTGGACGCAGGGCTGCTATTCTAATTTTAGGGAAAACTTAATTCTGTCCCTTGAAACAGGCTCTAAGCTCCACAAGGGCAGAGATGCTACCCTGCTTTGCTCACTATGTATACCTACTGCCCAGCTCAGGCCAAGTACATAAAGTGGGCTTAATTAGTACTTACTGACTGATCACCTCCCAGCTAATGGCTTACATGTCTACTTTCAACCTTCCACACACCCACCACGGGAGGGAACACAACAGCCAAAATGGTTAATTTGCTCTGCATCTTAACATGTGGGCACAGTATTGAAGGATAAAGCAACAGAAGAGTTACAGCCGCCACACTGATTTTCCCAACTATTTTACAAACATTTACTGCTGAAAGCAATTTTATTATCAAAGCATTTTTTACCTTGTAGCTAACGCTAAACCCACAGCCCATTCCACCTACCATCTACCCTGATAGTAACAGCTTCTAGATGCTGCTCTTTTGTTTTTATTGGAGAAAATAATGACCCCGTTTTTGTCCCTAAATGACAAATCCAAGAGGATACCATAAAACCTACCCTATTAAAACCCACAATAAGCCATAATGACAGAATTTATCACTTTTTCAAATCTAGAAAATATCTAGATGTTTTTCTTACTTCTCTTGTGACTTCTCCCAAAGTGTTTTTACCCAAGAAGAAAGTAAAATAGGTTTCTTTAGATTTGCGGCAACTAAATATTTTTTGCTACCAACTTCTCCAGCAATAAGGTGCGTAACTGACATATTAAGGTCTCTGTATACGTGTCCACCCATCATTTGTACGTATTTATGAACTTCTTCCTGTAGTCCCAAGAGAAAATATATTATTAAGACTGAAACAAACAACCTCTCTTCTATTTTTTATACAGTATCTCATAAATATCTTATTGTTAAGCTTGAATGCACAAATGTTTCTCACCAAATTATTAAAAACTTGGATAATGAAGCAAATAACCAAATTACTTTTTGAAAGTAAGGTAAATATAAATTATAAATAAATTCTAAAATGATTACCTTTATACATTATTTTCCTGTTTATCTCTTTCAACTCCATGAAGTTATTAAACTATGCTGTTTCGCTAATAAACAATATATTTTAATTTAGCATGCATATTTTAAAATATGTAAATGATATATAACATATTATATATATTACACATATCTCTCAGAATCTTTTTTTTTTTAATCTTTTTATTTTTATTTTATTTTTAGATAGAGGAGAAGGGAGGGAGACAGAGAGGGAGAGAAACAGCAATGTATGGTTGCCTCTCACATGGCCCTCATAGGGGACCCGGCCCGCAACCCAGGCATGTGCCCTGACTGGGAATCGAACCGGGACTGTCTGGTTCCCAACCCGCGCTCAATCCACTGAGCTACACCAGCCAGGGCTCTCAGAATCTTTTTTAAAGATTAACTATCAATAGTGAAAAAATGTAAATGATTCAAAAGCAAACTCACTGACTATAACAAAGTGAGTTTCCTTTTCAAATTAAAAAAAAAAAAAACTTCAATTAGCCAGTTTACAATAAAACACATTCCTCTGTATCCAATTTATTAAAAAATAAAAGATATACACTGTTGTATAATGACTTTGTTATAAGTCATGAACACCAAGTGTTAGGTCTTTCAAAGTATAGTGTACATAGGGAAGAATTAAGTATGGAAATAGATACATTAAACGTATTCCTCAACACCTCACCACTCACCCTTTTGTCTTTTTCCAGGCTTGTACAAGATACAGTTACATCACACATAACCATGTTATAAACTGGATGTTCAGCTTTTGGGACACACTGCTGGTGGTGCATACAAAATATGACTACTTGAGGACCAACAATTCTGCAGCCAAGCTATAAAAAAAGGAAAAGCTAAGTAGAGAAAATAACTCCAGTTTTGTAAAATTATATTTTGCAATATTTACCAATTCTTTATAGATGTTGATGACCACCGCAGAAAAATAACCAAATTGTTATAAGAAAAAAAAATAAAAACCATTGTATAATTTTTCAGACATACTACTAATTAAATACATGCACCCACATAAAAACAAATCCAACAATGCAGGCTATTAAAAGAAATAAGATCCAAGAGCCACATTCACTCAAAATTGCCATTGAAATTTTAATCTCTGAGACAAACACAACCTTAATGATGGGGGACATGAGTAACAGTAGTCTTATGCCACACGTGGCAAACACGAGGCCCGCGGGCTGAGTCCGGCCCTCCACCTTGTTTTATCCACCCAGCACCTTGTTTCTACCCGGCGGCAGCGCCGAGCTCCTTGCCCCTAGTTACGGAGTAGCTGCATTTATACAGTCCTAAAATTACATTCGGCCCTTTGAAGGCAACCACGATGCATATGTGGCCCCTGGTGAAAAGGAATTTGACAGCCCTATCTTATGCTATAATAATTAGGAAATATCCATATATACTTTTCAAATGAAGCACCTAGCCAATGAAGCAGTTTAAAAGTATAAGGCTAAATAACCCCCCACCCCTTTAAAATACTTCCGTGTCACCAAAAAAACCCATATAATCCTGGGCAGTTTCTACATTTGTGTTTTAAATACTCTGTCTGCAATTCAAAGTCTTCCCATGGAAGACCTACAAAGACTTTTATTAAGATACTGCAAGTTGCTAAAAAAATGACCTTTCACTTTCATTGATAATTGAGATCAGCACAGTCCAGCCAAGCTAAAAAGCCTATAGTTGGTGAAAGTCACCATGGCATGACTGACTTAAAAATCTGCATTGTAAATGATTATTATCTTCTTGGTCAGCCAGAAAAAAAATTGAGTTTTTGATGCTACTGATTCTGACAAGCAGTGTTATTTCCAAAAGGAGGATAAGACCAACAATGCTTTTGGCAAAAGCGGGCACAGACCTTCCATAAATTGTACATATACTGCATCTACCTACTCTTCTATGTTTTCTTCTCCTTCAAACAAGAATCACTTCTTTGTAATCTGGATGGAATTACAGCCCATTTATTTTTATTTCAATGCTTCTCTCTTGTCCAGACACCAAAAAAGTAATGAGTCAGTAGACTCTAGAATCAACAGAAAGAAATAAGATGGCTCACTGGTATATTAGCAATACTCATCACCAAAATGCTTCCTTTTAGCATACAATTTTTCAGAGACTGTATGAGGTACAGGCACTAAAATTCTACCCGCATGAGTATGCAGGAAAGACAGCAAGTAACCAAGCGTTACTTTCAGATCTTTTCCTACTCTTTATTGTTTCTCCCTGAAATATTTTACAATCACACTGAATACCATAGAACTCCACTAAAATGCTTCACTACTACAGGGCTCACTCATACTAAGCAAAGTTAAATCCCCAGAAATATAAAAATTACATATAACGAAAGTTTATTATAACATAATTGGACTTTAAAAATATTCTGGTCTCCCCAAACCAAAGGATTCCTCTGTATTCATAACTTGCATAATACTTCATGATCAGTAAAGAATTTATTTATGTCCACTGATGTAAAAAACAAACCAAAAACCACACAAATAAAGGAATACACTAGAAGTCAGCAAACCTTTTTGAGGTGATCAAAGACAACACCACTAAAAGGGTCACAGATATAAAGTGATCTATCGTTCTCCTTTATCTTCAATGCCTCTTCTTCTGTAATAATCTGAAGATATTCTTCTGATTGGAACTCTTTTATTGACTGAAAGAAAAAATAAAATAAGATTGCACCTGATGGTCAAGATGGAGGCCTAGGTAAACATGTCTCGCCTCCTCACACAACCACAGAAAAATTTACAACTAAACTACAAAACAACTATCACCCAGAATCACCAGAAAACTAGGCTGTATGGAAGTCCGACAACCAAGGAATGAAAGAAGTCATATTTATTCAGACAGGTAAGAGGAGTGGAGACATGGAACAGACAGTCCCACTCCATGTAGGGTGGATAAAAATCGGGACAGGTATCTCGGGAGAAAGGGATTCCGGCCCCACACCAGACCACCCAGCCCAGGGTTCCAGTGCCAGGAAGATAAGTCCCCCTAGCTTCTGACTATAAAAACCAGTGGGGGCTGGGGCAGCAGAAGAAACTGCAGGATTCTCAGGCATCTCCTCTTAAAGGGTCCCCAAGGGACTTAGGACTTAGGCAGACTCATTCCCTCTGGACTCCAGCACGGAGGCTGCAGCTCGCAGGGCACCAGTGGCATACGGGGAGAAACCGAAGTATCTGGTCCTTTTCTGAGCCCTTCCCCACACATAGTCAAAGAGCAGAGGCTCCATCTGAGAGTATCTGAGACTCCATCAACCTGGTTCACTGGGTTGCCCTGTCCAGGAAATAACCCAAGGCTCTGCCCCATCCAATTTCACAGGCATGCTTTTCTACAACAGGCCATGCTCCTAAGATAGGGAGTCAAAGCAGCTGTACCTAACACATAGAAACAAACACAGGAAGGCTGCTCTAATGAGGAGACAAAGAAATATGGACCAATTAAAAGAATGAACAAAACCCCAGAAAAAGAACCTAACAAAACGAAGATAAGCAATCTATCAGATGCAGAGTTCAAAACACTGGTTATTAGGATGCTTAAGGAACTCATTGGGTACTACAACAGCATAAAAAGACCCAGGCAGAAATAAAGTGTACACTAAGTGAAATAAAGAAAAAATTATAGGGAACCAACAGTGGAGTGGATGAAGCCGAGAATCAAATCAATGATTTGGAACATAAGGTAGAAAAAAACATTCAATCAGAACAGCATGAAGAATAAAAGAATCCCCCAAACCAACGAAAGGCTAAGGACCTCTGGGACAACTTCAAACGTACCAACATCCAAATCATAGGGGTGCCAGAAGGAGAAGAGCAAGAGCAAGACATTGATAATTTATTTGAAAAAATAATGAAAGGAAACTTCCCTAATATGGTGAAGGAAATAGACATGTAAATCCAGGAAGCGCAGAGAGTACCAAACAAGACTGACGCAAAGAGGACCACTCCAAGACACATCATAATTAAAATGCCAAAGGTTAAAGATAAAGAGGGAATCTTAAAAGCAGTTAGTTATCTACAAAGGAGATCCCCTAAGACTGTCAGCTGATTTCTCAAAAGAAACTTTGCAGGCTAGAAGGGATTGGCAAGAAGTATTCAAAGTGATGAAAAGCAAGGACCTACAACCTAGATTACTCTATCCAGCAAAGCTTTCATTTAGAATGGAAGGGCAGATAAAGTGCTTCCCAGATGAGGTAAAGCTAAAGAAGTTCATCATCACAAAGCCATTATTACATGAAATGATAAAGTAACTTATTTAAGAAAAAGAACACTACAGGTTCCAGCCAAGATGGAGGTGTAGGTAGAAACACTTCACTTCCTCCTAACTAAAAGAAGGATAACAACCAATCTAAAAACAATAAACAACCAGAAGTGCCAGAAAATCAAACTGCATAGAACTCCAACAAACAAGGAGTGAAAGAAACATTCACTCAAACCAGTAGGAGAGGCAGAGATGGGAGAACGGCAGCTAAGTGAGGACACAGAGCAAGGCGGCAGACCACACGGGCGAGGTTGGGCTGGCTGAGAGGACTAGTGGCAGGCATGGAGGCGGACTGTGTGGGCAAGGCAAGGCTTGCTGAACGGGAAACTAAAGACTCAAAGCTAGCTGTAAACTATTGCAGGGGTTTTATTGCCACAGCGGGAGAAACTCCCAGTCTCACAAGAGAGAGTTCTTGGAAAGCGGGGCTAGGGCAGAGCAAGCAGCATTGTTCCCTCTCTGATCCCTCCTCCCTCACAGACAGCACCACAACGCAGCAAAGAGGGTTGCCCCACACTGCTGAATACATAAGGCTCCGCCCTCTTACAACATAACAGGTGTGTCAAGACAAAGAAATGTAGCCCAAATGAAAGAAGAGATCAAAACTCCAGAAAAAGAACTAAGCAACAAGGAGATAGCCAACCTATCTGATGCAGAGTTCAAAACACTACTAATCGGGATGCTCACAGAACTGATTGAGCTCAGTCACAAAATGAAGGAACAAATCAAGGCTACCCAAAATGAAATAAAGCAAAATATACAGGGAAGCAACAGTGAAGGAAAGGAAACCTGGACTCAGATGAACGATTTGGAACAAAAGGAAGAAATAAACATCCAACCGGAACAGAATGAAGAAACAAGAATTCAAAAAAAATGAGGAGAGGCTTAGGAACCTCTGGGACAACTTTAAACATTCCAACATCCGAATCACAGGGGTGCCAGAAGAAGAAGAGGAAGAGCAAGAAGTTGAAAACTTATTTGAACAAATAATGAAGGAAAACTTCCCCATTCTGGTGAAGGAAAGAGACTTCCAGGAAGTTCAGGAAGCCCAGAGTCCCAAAGAAATTGGACCCGAGGAGGAAAGCACCAAGACACATCATCATTAAGTCACTCAAGATTGAAGATTAGGAGAGAACCTTTAAAGCAGAAAGAAGAAAGGAGACAGTTACGGACAAAGGAGTGCCCATAAGACTATCAGCTGATTTCTTAAAGGAAACCTTACAGGAACGAAGGGGCTAGAAAGAAGTATTTGAAGTCATGAAAGGCAAGGGCCTACATCCAAGATGACTCTATCCAGCAAAGCTATCATTTAGAACTGAGGGGCAGATAAAGTGCTTCCAGATAAGGTCAAGTTCAAGGAGTTCATCATCACCAAGCCCTTATTATATGAAATATTAAAGGGACTTCTCTAAGAAAAAGAAGATCAAAACTATCAACAGTAAAATGACAACAAACTCACAACTATCAACACCTGAACCTAAAAAACAAAAACAAAAACTAAGCAAACAACTAGAATAGCTACAGATCCACAGGAATGGAGATCATAAGGAGGATTTTCAATAGGGAGGGGGAGGGGAAGACTGGGGGGAAGGTACAGGGAAGAAGCAGCATAATTGGTAGGCATAAAATAGACAGGGAGAGGTCAAAAATGGTATGAGAGGTTAAGAATGTATAGGAAACAGAAACTTACATGTACAACCCATGGACATGAACTAAGGTGGGGGGAATGCTGGAGGGATGGGGGTGCAGGGCGGAGGGGAGTTAAAGGGGAGGAAAAAATGGGACAACTGTAATATCATAATAAATAAAATATACTTAAAAAATCAAAACTGTGAACATTAAAATGGCAATAATTGCACAATTATCAACAATTGAATCTATAAAACAAACTAAGCAAACCAGCAGAACAGAAACAGAATCACAGAAATAGAGATCACACAGAGGGTTACCAGTTGTGAGGGAAAAGGGGAAGAATGGAGGAAAAGGTGCAGGGATCGAGAAGTACAAATTGGCAGGTACAGAATAGGAATTGGAGTAGCCAAAGAACTTACCCATGGACATGAACTAAGGCAGGTGCTGGAGGGAATGGGTATTACTGGGTGGAGGGGAGGGAGCAAAGGGGGAAAATTTGGGACAACTGTAATAGCGTAAACAATAAAAGATATTAAAAAATAAAAAGACTGCACCTGAAATTAGTCACCTGTATTTAATTCCTATGAATTCTATCTTCAAACTCCAGCCCTTTCCTTGTTGCAAGTTACCTTCATCTCTCACTTAGACCTCTGTAAAAGTCTCTAAAGTGCTTCCTCCTCCCTCCCTTACCCTATATCTATTCTCCATAGAACAGCTAGTAACCTTTTTAACAATATAAATCAGGTCATGTAACTCTCTGCTCAAAAACTCCAATATGCCCAGGCTTGTGTGGCTCAGTGGATTGAACGCCAGCCTGAGAGCCAGGGGGTCGCTGGTTTGATTCCCAGTCAGGGTACATGCCTGGGGTGCAGGCCGGGTCCCCAGTTGGGGGTCTGCGGGAGGCAACTGATCTCTGTATCTCTCCCACATTGATGTTTCTCTCCCTCTCTTTCTCCTTCCCTTCCCCTCTGTCTAAAAATAAATAAATAAAATCTTAAAAAGAAAAACAAAACCTAACTCCAATGGCTTCTGAGCACACTCAGAATAAAATCCACATTTCTTACGATGGCCTACAAGACCAGAGTGTCTGGCCCTTGCTGTCTCCTGGTCCTTATCTTCTACCTTTCACCCATCTTGCTTTTTCTCTAGCCACTTCTGCCTTCTTGCCACAACTGGAACAAGCGAAGCCTGACCTCATTTAGAGGCTTTGCTCTTGTTCCCACTCCCTGGAATACTCTTCTCCCAGGTCTTCACCAGACTCAGTCCCTCACTTCAGTCAGACCTGATCAAATGTCACCTCCTCTGAGACACCTTTCCTGATCATGCCTTTAAAAAGAAAAATAGCCTTTTCCTCCAACCTATGTTATGTAGAAAAATAACACTGATAACGTTTCATGATCTTGTTTGCCGTCATATCCTGGTACTCAGGTAAGCACTCAAATGTTTTCTGAACAAAATTTGAAGTCCTTATGTTAGACTGATCCTTTTAAAACAATTAAGTCAGATCATGTCACTGTTCTGATTAAAACCTTCCGGCGGCTCTCCATCGCACTGAAAGAACCAGCCATGAAGTCCTTGCAAAGCCCTTCCAGACCTCTTTACTCCCCCTCTGTGAAGCATCCCTTAATATTCTTCCTCTCTCTCGCTCACTACACTACAGCCACACTAATGTTGGACAGAGACACTCTAAGCACTTTCCCAGGGGTCTGATTGTTCCCTCTGCTTGAAACCTTCATCACAATCATGTCCACATGGCTAACTACCTCATCTCTTTCAAGTATACTCAAATATCTTCTCCATAAAGGATACCCTGATCACACTCTATTTAAAATGACAACCTTTGGGTCTCCTCCACCCCCGACGAACGTCTTCCAGACCCCTTAACCTGTTGTAGTCACCTGCTGTAGTTTACTGATTTGTCATGTCTGGTAACTGTTTATTTTCTCCTGCTAGAACAGAATGTAAACTCTGAGAAAACAGGGATTTTTGCTTGTTCTGATCACTGATGCATCCTAAGTACTAGAACGGTGTTTACCAGATGTGGACACCAATAATTACTAGCAGATTGAGTGAACTTTAAGGAAAACCCTGCTACAACAGGGCTCCCTAAACTTTAATGTACACAGAGTCATACTGAGGATCTTGTTAAAATGCAGATTCTAACTGGTTAAGTCTGAGCTGAGACCCAAGTTCAACATTTGTAACAAACTCTCAAGCCATGCTGATGTTCCCGGCATCTGTGAGCAGCAAGGCCCCACACTACCCCCAGATTCTCCCATATTATACTGAACATATGAAACATACTCTTAACATTAACCAATCACCAAAAAATTATTTGTAACTAGTACAAGACTGACTCAAAAATTTTCAACACACAAAGGTCTACTCTGATTAGTAGACAAAAGAAAGCAACTTAATTTTCAAGAACAGCAGATCTGCCACTTTCAATAGAAATAGATGTAATAGATTTAAAGCCCCCCAAAATATATAATGATATACCTAATTTAAAAAAAGTAAGAATGATATATCTGTGTTAATGGAGACTAAAGTAAAACTATGCATTATGAAAATAACTATTACTAAGATAAAAAAACCCAATAAATTAAAAACCCTAAGAAAAAAATAAATTCAAAGCATCAAACAAGGTATTTTTCAACTGTTCTTACCTCAAGAGCTTTAAGAAAACATTCGGAATTGTCTGAAGACTTTAAAAACTTCACAAAAAGTGGTTGTTTGTCATTTCCGGACATTTTTGAACTGTCAAAATAAAGGAGCCTTTAACAAAAACAAAAGCACATTACCCATGACATTAAATGCTTAAAGCACCTTTTTTTTTTTTTGCCCAGACAAGAATGCGTAAGGGAAGACATTTTGGCCTTGTCCGTGAATTCATCCACTTCGTTTGTAAGAAACGCTAGAATACGGGCAAAGTCAAGAAAAAAAATATGACACCACCAGTCCTTGCAAGTCAGAGAACGTAATCAATGTCCTTAAGCCGAATACACGGAGGGCCTTTGCCATGGCGCTCTAAGGCCCCTAAGCCAATGAAAAAGCAATTGCATTCAGCCAAGGGCACACGGAATGAATCTGTCTCTGCGGGCAACCCAGAGCCTCGAGGTCTGTTCATCCCTCAGTACACGGACTTTAAATACAGACGTGCAAGCCAGGTAGCAAGGTTATGCCCACTAAAGGCCGGACGCTCTTGCTCCCCAGCTCCCGGGGAAAGGCCCAGCTCCGGGCCCAGTCGGAGCAGCAGCCACACCTCCCCGGGGTCAAAATCCCACCCGCCGGTTACAAGGTCAGGAAACCAGGGCCGCGAAGGCCAGAGGAGGCGTCGCGACCCCCACCTGGAGCGGGGAAGGAGCGGGGTCTTCTCTCCGCGCCTCACTCACCTCGGTGGATCCAGGGGCCCTGGGAGCGGCGAGTGGGGGCGCGCGCGGCCCGCAGGAGAGCGGCTGGGGTCGGGCGCCAGCCCGGCACACACCAGCCGCACCCCGCGGCGCGCCCACCCCGAGACAGCGCAGGACCCGGAAATTGCCGAAGCCCCGAACTGACTTTCGCGCCAACCGCGCGGACACGCTCACCTCTTCCGGCGGAAGTGACATCTTATTGCAGCCGCGGAAAGAGGCTGGAGTCTTCTAAAGTGATGGTGGGCAGCGGGAATGGCTTATTACGGAGCCGGTTGTGGGTTGGTGGAAGACTTGGGACGGATGCATTGGGGTTTAGGCTTCTGAAGAGCGGCCCCGGGCTCCGCAGGGAGGTGACCTAGCACCCACGGTTGAGGGGGTGAGGCCGCAGGCCAGGAGTACCTTAGAGGGAGTGCGAAAACACCGAAACATAAAGCATAGACCCAGGGGGAAAGAGCGCTTCCTCAATAATTAGTTCATACCTGCCACAGGCCGGGCAGTGCACGAGAAACCATATATTATGCACAACAAGTCTCTCCGGCAAACAGTGGTATTTTCATTTTAACAGATATAAAACCTGAGGCTTAGCTAAATGATGTGTCCAAGGTCATACAGTTAAGTGGTAGAGTTAAAATGTTAGCCAAGTCTTTTTGACTTGTGGACAAAAAAAGGGGTTCTATGGAAAGTAACCTCACAGGGTGATCTCATCATAAATTCCTACCTGGGCAGGTCATGGTGGGTAGTCATGCCCCAGGCATATAGTTTTTGTAAAAGGCTTATCTTTACCTGAAGGAAGCCCTGTCCATTGTTTCTGCGGTGTGTTAACACACCTTTGAAATGCTCCCTTTCAGACCCCTCCTTCCAATAGTGCCTACCCTTTCAGACCCCTCCTTATAATTGTGAATCTTAACTATCCCACAATCTGATTGGGGCCTTGCTTTCTTCCACCTTCATGTAATCTTCCTTACATCCCCTACTTAATCTCAAATGTATAAAAGCAACTGCGAACTGTTAGTCTCTAGCCCAGGAAACATATCAGTCTAGTGCAGTCTTGCTTCCAGGTGTATCCTGTTTGGCCCAAATAAGTTTTTACAAAAGCTCTCTACAGGTTTGGACGTTCTTACATCGACAGACTCCACGGACAAGGTTCTTTTCCGTCTGATATAGCAAGAATATAATCACTGCCTACCAGAGCCAAGAGGGCTGAAGGGAAGAAATTGTCAGGGTGACATGACTTACACACTTAATGCAAAGAGGTCTTCGCCAAGATCGTCAACGGCCCTCCCTCACTCTTGTCCTGCAATGAGCATATCATTGTCTTTCTCTGCAACTCCCAGAGAGAGTAGGGGCGGTCTGGGACGGAAACTAAAGTTCAAATGGCAAAGGTCATGGGGAGAGGAGCTAAAACAGGACTGCAGAATCTTGGATTGTTCATACAAATGACAAACTGCTTAGATAATGTTCCTTATTTTATGCTGGATTTTGAAAAGCTCATGAGTTTGGATTGGGTAATGTGAGAGATTAATACCATGTAACTTCATTTTTTTAATTTTTCTTTTTAGCACCTAGAGATGGTAATGAGCAGCTTAGGTCTAAGTCTGTGAATATACTCAAGCAAGGTGAGTCAGAATCAGTAACACTAGGGCTCAAAGGTAAAAAAAAACAAAACCCTGTTGTTGCTGCTGGGGACGGGGTGAGAAAAGCCTTAGAGAGAGAGAGGGAGAGGGAGGGAGAGAGAGAATGCCACTGTGAATTGTTAGGAGCAAGTCAGTCGCGGAGCTGTACTAATGATGACTGTCCGCAGGGTACTTTACAGTTGACAGGACTCCTGCTTGCACTCGTCCTGTTTGCTTTCTCAGCAGTCCTCCAGTTACTAGAGGATTGTAATTTCAACTCCTTAACAGTGAAGGAGTAGTTACATTTATACAGTCCTAAAATTATTTTGGCCCTTTGAAGGTAACTACGAGGCTGATGTGGCCCCGGTGGAAATGAGTGTGACGCCCCTGCCCTAGTATGTGGGTGTCATTACACCACGGTGTGTAGTGGGGAAGGTGAGGCTGAAGAACTTGTGACCTGACCGGAGCCATAGGCGTGGCTGCACCTGGGCTTGAGAAGAGGCAGCTGTCTGGAAACCCTGTGCCCCTCCTGCCCACCCGCACTGCTTCAGGTCACGTGCTGCCTGCCTACCTCTGCGTGAGGGTCAGCACCAGGACAGGAGCCCATTCCTGACATTTCTGGGGCTGCGTGGAGGCCTCCTGAAGAGAGTCGTAGATGCCGCTAATGAAGATGAGGAGGAGAGTGAAATCACCCTTCAGCTTTTAGGCAGCTGGGTTTGAACAGCAGGGGAGTCAACCTGGTCTTTAGGTTAGGGGAGCAGGTGACAAGTTCTCCCATCTGTGTCTCCATAAAGGCAGAGGGCGTCTGTGTCTGTCCTTGAAGTACTAATCTCGGGCATTAGCTGGAGCAGTGCTTCTCCATCTAGTGTAGTACCTGGACTGCATGCCTCAGCTTCACCTAGGAGTGTGCTGGAAATGAAAGTCTGGGGCCTGACCTGAGGCCTGCAGAGTTAGGAACTCTGGGTAGGTCCCAGCGTGCTGTGTTTGCACAAGTCCCCAAGTGCTTGTGATGCCCATTAAAGTTTGCTTGCACAGCAGTCTGTTAGGAAGGGGTTATCTGTTAGGGTATATGGGTTGGGTCAGTGAAGATTCTGGTGAAAATGGGTAATAGGTGTGATATGCGTGCCCCCTCCCCCATAGCTGCCTCAGAAGGAAGAGTTCAGGGATTAACTTTCCCCTCGCCTCCCTGGCATTCAAAAGTGCCTCTCTATTTCTTTGGCACTTCTTCATCTAGAACCAGACACTCCAGACCCTGCCTGGAGTAGGATTAGAGGGAACTTTATATTTATCTATTTGTAGAATGAAAAAACACAGGAAATAAATGACAAAACAGTTATTTTAAAATATAGGTGGTGGGAATATGAGTATTTCTTGTTATATTTTGCTACATAGATTTCACAAAATCAAAAAATTAAAAAATATATATTTTAAGGGTTTTATATTTGTTTTCCAGTGCTATAAATGAATGAATATGTACAAATAAAGGGATACTTTAGAATGACATTAGTAATCTTTATTGCTGCAAAAAGAGTTTGCAGTGGCAAAACATTTGTTTAAACTGTTGTCTTCAGAAACCTGAAAGGTAAAACATAGACCTACTGAGTCTGCTGAGGTGAAGGGAAGAGGGGGTAAAACAGAATGTTAGCCGCTCATGTTGGTCCTGGGTGCATTTAATTAGTTATTATAAGAAAGAGACAATAAGCTCAGGGAAGAATTGGCTTGTTTGCAAGCAACAATGAAAAGAAATTTAGAAATCTAAAACTGTGAGGTTTTGCAAGGTTGAAAAAGCT
>PVJI01018159.1:0-33801 GCA_004026765.1 Micronycteris hirsuta | reverse complement strand
GGGGTCAGGGGTAGGAGAGGGGGTGCACCATGAAGGGGGCTACGCGGGGGTTCCCTAGTGGTGGGTGAGGGACAGTTCCATGCGACGAGAGTCATGGTGGGGTTTCATCTACATCCGATGGGATTGCATCAAACCACACGCGCGCGCACGCGCACACACACACACACACACACACACACACACACACACACACACACACACACACACCAGGGCAGGTACAACAAAACCCCAGCAAGTTCCCTGAACCGACTCAATGGCCTCGTCTCCCGGTCAGCGTCCTGGTCTTGATGTCATTCTGTTGTTCTGTAAGGTGTCACCGTGGAGGGAAGCTGGGCGAAGGGCACAGGGACCCGACGTTTTTGCAGCTTTTTTTGAAATGATTTCAAAATACAAATAACAACAAAAAAGAAATGTATAAACAGCAGTACAAATTGGAAAAGAAATAAGCCCGAGGCCTCGCCCAGGGCTGGTGGCCGTGAGGACAGTCTGTGCCCAGAGCCCTGGAGGCCCTGTCAGCCTGGGCCCTCTGCCCTCGGTGGCGCTGAGAGCCACGCACATCAACGGCTCTGCGGGGACACAGGGGGAGCTGGTCCTTTGAACACTGCAGCCTCCAGCTTGGATTTTCTTTCTCTGGCCATGGCGGACGGGGACCTCTTAGAAACACCTGCCTGCCCAGGCTTGAAAGGCCAGGAACGCCAAAGCGGTCATCCGTTCCTCAGAGGCAGCCAGCAGGTGCCCGGCCACCCGTTTTTGGGCACTTGGAAGGCCGTGCTGGCCCCTGGGGGCTGCTCTGGGGCGCACGCTCTTTGGTCTGCGCAGCATGGCTATGCTGAGTAGGGGCGCGATGCTGCCGCAGGCAGATCCCGAGGGCCAGTTCCTGTCCCAGGACCGGAGTCGCCGCTGCTCAGAATCGCCTGCTTCCCGTCCCACTCCCAGCAGCCCCCAGGCATGCACCGATTCTCTGAGTTCGACTCTTGCACAGCTCACATCCTGGGAGGGGCAGGACTTGTCTTCGGTGAGTGACTTATTTCAGTCCGCACTGTCCTCGAGGTTCATCCATGTTGTCCCATGTCACAGAACACCCATTCTTTAAAGGCCGAGCAGTATCTGTGTAGATCGGGGCCAGCTCTCTTTATCTCGGACGCTTCGGCTCTTTCCTCCTTGACTGCGGGGAATGGTGCTGCCGCCGGGGCCCCGGGCCGCTCGTGACTCCCCGAGACGCTGGTTCGGGTCCTCGTGGGCAGATGCCCAGGACCGGGACGGCTGCGTCACAGGGCCGCCCCACCCTCGTTCAGTGTTTGAGGAGCCCCTTCCCCGGTGTCCACAGTGACTCGCTGTTCTCCGTCCTGCCAGCAGAGAGTGCGTTCCCAGTCCCTCTGCAACATCCCTGCAGCGGTCATCTTGGCCTGCCCTCGTTCTTCCTTTTCTCCTTCTCTCTCTTTCTCTCTCCCTTTCACTTTTTTTTCTTTTTGAGAATAGCCTTCCTGACAGGTGTGAAGAGAAGCGAGTTCTTCGAGCTCCCACAACGTTGTAACCCAGGGGAGGCCTGGAGGGGGTGTTTTCCAAGATCAGGGAACAACCATGGGCTTGTTCTAAACTTTCAAGGAGAAGAGAATCTAAGAAAAGATTTTTTTTTAAGGGTGCAGGTGCTTGGGGTTGGCAGATGTCCCCCATGGGGGCCCACCCGAGGGTGTCAGGTGGGCAGGAGGGCGGGGAGGCCGCAGTGATGGGTGGGGGCTGCTTGTGCTCAGGGAGCGTGGGGGGCTCTTCCTGCCCTGGACACTCCCCGCTGCAGCCGCTGTCTGTGCGTCAGACACAGAAGGTGCAGAGAGAGCCCGCCCGACAGCGGGCCGGGACCCAGGGCTCAGGAATGAGGAGAGATCTGGCCGAGGACATTCTGGGAAGTTTCGCAGGAAGTGCGGACAGGAACCTGGGTTCTCAGCCTAGACCACAAGGCAGGTCTGATTTTGGGTGAAACTGGAAAGCAGACCAAGTTTGCTCTAGAGTCTCTCTCCTCTGTTCCCCTGTAGGGGGACGTGCCTTTCCTGACAAGGGCCCCCGGGCCTCCCTCTCACAGCCCTTGGGGGAACGAGCCCCAGCAATCCCTCCAGCCCCACCCCCAACTTCCCACCCACTTTGAAGCCCACACTGCTGCACACCTGTTGGATTCTGTTCACTTCCTAGGGTAACAGGAAGATATTCCTGACTCCAGAACAACACCCAGGGGAGACATGTTCCTGGGGACTCTGTGGTGACATGGGACACTCACGAACTCCTTGTGGCTGGCTTCGTCCACTAAGAGAAACTAAAGGCAACGCCTGCCCTCAGGCTCACGGCCCCAGCCTCCGTGGGCTTGGGGCCTCACCGAGGAAGACAGAACCCGATGAAGCCCAGCTGTCCCCCGGCTTTGCGTGGTGGCACCACAGATGCACAGCCTCTCGGTGAAGAGATTCTGAGCCCCAAGGCGGGAAGCCGGCCACGCCGGGAACACGCAGAACGAAGGCTCCTTTGAAGAGGACCACCTCCACAAAGCCTGGTTTGCTCGGCCACTAAAGCAGTGACTCCCATGCGCCCCCCGGTCGCTTCTTTCACTGCCAAACCACAGTAGCCCCGTATTCTGGCGAGTTTGTGGTGAAGCCACATTGGACGGGAAAGGCCGAGCTCATGGCTCAGAGAAGACAATGGCAATGGTCCCTCAGTGCGACCACGGCTCGCACCCCGGGGTCCTTGTCATCTGGTCGGACACTCCGCAGTTGGGCGCAGAGAAAGTATCAAGATAGTTGAACACCTTTTTTCAATTATCTCGGATAAATACCTAGAAGCTCAGTGGCTGGGGCCCTACAGTGACTTTCCAGGAGACGGACGAACCGTTTCCGAGTGGCTGCACCACTTTCATTCCCACCAGCGGCGTGGGCAAGTCCCAGGCACCCCCACCCTCCTCAGCACGTGCTGCGGTCAGGCTTCTAAAAAAGCAGTGATTGCTGTAGGTGCGCAGTGCTAGCTCGTCGTGGTCACCAGGTGCATTTCCCAAGGGAATAATGATGTTGGGCCATGGAGGGGTATAGGAAGAGGCTCAAAGACAGCTAAGCAAACATGAAAAGAAGGAATTAGTATTAACTCCACAAAAGAGAAAATCTTGAACAGGAGAGCTGTCATTTCAGCTCACGACACAGGTCATCAAAGAACAATATTTCTGTTGTCACCAAGGGTGAACTCTGGAGTCGGACGCAGCTAAGCTGGGAGGCTGCGGAGTGCGAAGGAGGGTGTGGAGTGACCTCGGGGACCAGGAGGTCAGTAGATGAAGCCCACGCAGGGTGTTTCCCGGCAGGACTGGCTGAGGCAGAGAAGCCATAATTGACTTGGAGATGTCCAAAGACAGCCACCCCCTGGCGGCAGCCCCCCACCCTGCTGCCCGTCCTGTGCAGGTGTCAGGTGTGTCCTGCTGAAGGAGTCGAGTTGCGTGCTGGTGTGTCTCCTCGGCGGGGCCTCAGGGCAGGGGCACCGACGACTTGCAAGGCTGACTCAGGGCTCAGCAGCCGTCCCCAGCTCTGCTCTGTGGAGGAACTGGGGCATCGCGAGTGCCGGACATCAGACTGAATGACGCGCCATCTCACATCCAAGTGCAGGCTCGGCTCTCTGGGTCCTGGAAGCGAATCCGTGCGTGGGCAGAGGAGCTCCGTGAAGACGTGGGCTGCAACTTCACTCTCAAAGAGCTCTCTTTCGTCCCTTGCTTTCTGGGCGGGAACCATTCCCCTCTCCAGTTGGGGACAATGCAGAGTGAACCTTGAGAGCCTCCTGCAGAGGTCCAGCAAGCCGATGCCTGTGGGGGGCGGCGGGGGGTACGCAAAACAGCACTGTCCCCTTCCACATGCTTCCCAGCCTGTCACTGAGACGTGGGTCGCTCACTCCTGCACCCACCTCACTCCAGTCATGTGGCGTGAGTCAAGGCATGGGGCAGAGCTCTCTAAAGATTAGCCACTGAGTGTGGGTGTTAGGCACAATGCAACATACAGGTGACAGGTATAAAACGCTGCACCTAAACCTATATAATCTTATTAGCCATTGTCAGCCCAATACATTTAAATTAAAAATGGAAAAAATAAAAATAAGCCATGAAGGAGCTCCTCTTCCCCAGGTGCTAGAATGTTCTTTTCCTTGGGGAGGTCTAGCTCGGCTGCCACGTCTCTCACTGCCACATCGTCTTGCTTATTTCTCTTTAAACTAACAGCCGCTGCTCATACGCAGAGGGCACTAACTCTCTTGCTAAGTGCCAGGTTCTGTACTCAGGGCTTTATACCCATTATCTCATTTAACCTCTGTAACGACCCAGGAAGGTGGGAGCTTATATTCTCTCCGTCCAACAGAGGAAGCATCCAAAGATCAGGAACGCTGAGTGACCGGCTCGTCTGGTTTGCCAGCCTCCAAAGCCACGCTCGCAGCCTCCAGGATGCATCACCTTGCAGTCCTGCCTCTACTGGCCCAAGTGCACCCTCGCACACTGTTTGGATTCTCTTCAGCTTTGCGAGGGAAGAATTCCGCAATGAAGCTGAACCACCAGGGCTGCTTGCGGGGCGAGGCTGGGCGCTGTTCCTACTTGCCACCAGCAGGTGGCACCACCTCCCCGGAGATTCCCGGGAGACGTGCCTCCGTCGCAGCCCAGCAGAATCCCGCGGCTCCGGTCCCCCCGGGTTTGCCTCACCTGCCTCACCTGCGCAGGGGAGGCCACCTTCCAGCACAAGCAGTGTCGCGAGAAGTGGGTGCAATTACGGAGATCCCTGTGTTTGTTTCGATGGCGCCCAGTACATGAACTACTGCAATCTGTAGACAGTTTTAAATCCTGACCGTCTTCCTCTTGCCCCGCCCGTGGTGAACATCAAACCTAATGTGTGTGCACCCGTGTGCATCCAGTCCTGGCTCTTCCTCCTGCGCCCTGGCCGGCCGGCCTCCGGACCCTGTGTGCCCAGCCAGGGCGACGAGACCCCCGCGCACGGCCTTGAGCGGGACCGCGTCGGGCCCACAGGGGGCGCGCGCTCACCCAGCCGGCTCTGCCACCGCAGGCGCAGGCGCTCCCGCCAGGCCGCAACAGGACGTCCTGGCAAATGGAGTCCGTCCGCCCAGCTCTTCGGAGGCCTGCACCTGCTCCGCGGGGCTTGCTCCCGTCTCCTCCACGTGCGGCCCGTCTGGCGGCCATTGCTGTTTGATAAGACAGCACGAAGGCTTTGGCAATTGTCTCAGGGAAGAGGATTTCGACAGTGTTTGGCCTACGGGGTGCTTGTATTGAGTCACACTGGCCCTCCCCTCGACCCACCCGGTCGCCCCCGCCCCCCACCCAGGTGGCCCGTCCCGCGCAGCTCTCCAGGATGTTCCGCTTCGTGGCGCTGCCCGCTCAGTCTCCGGGACAGGGACAGGGACAGGGCGGCCCGCTGCGCCAGACACCGTCCTGGCTGGAGCGGGCCTCACGGCCGAAGAGGGAGCTCATTGCCTTGTGCTGGTGCCAGACTCCAAGCAGGCACACCCGCTCGGGCCCCAGGGCGCGGTCCCAACTCCGGGCAGAATTCACCTCTCCACGTGAGAAGAGAGTAAACATCAGGCTTCATAAGAGCCGAGCGAGGGCGGCCAGGGCTGCGGCTGCAGGTGGCCAGGGCCGCAGTGTCGGGGGTGCGCGCAGACGGAGGTTTGTGCTCCTCCTTCCGCAATTGCCCACCTGGTCGCTGCGGCTGAACCCGGCCTGTAGCAGGATTGCAGGCGCTGCCCAGGTGAGTCAGCTCCCGCTGCAAATTCTTTATCTTTATATTTTTGAGGACTTAAGTAACAAAGCTGTTTCCTTTGCCAGAAAATTATAAAAGGAATGATTTTTTTAAAAAATAAGCCCCCCCCCCCGCGCCCTCCTTCTCTTTTTGGTAATGTTTTCCTCATTTCTTCAGTAATTGCCCCTGGATGAACATTTTGAAAGCTTTTCATGGGAATTTCATGGTAAATGTAAATAATTGTATCTTTTTTCTATTCTTTATATACAAATGAAAGACTTTGTTGCCTTTAGTAGGCCCAGGTGATGCTAACGAACCCCCCTCCTTCCAAAAAAGAGAACTTTGGGTTTGGGGAGCAAGAGGGTGTCCCTGGTGCTGAACTGCGCACGCTTGTGACAGGCACAGCTGCCAACAGGAGACCATGTGCGTCCTGCAGACGGGGACAGCTCAGTGACACGCCTGAGCACGAGCCGTGGTCTCGGTCTCACTCCTTGGCCCCCATGAGCTGAGCGGCCCCAGATGACAGGAACGGAGGTTGGCAGACTGTGCGGCTTCTGCTAGGTGGGTGGGCGCCAGCCCCTCGCCTGGCTGGCTGAGGGTCTTGTGCTCACACGGTGGCCAGCGTGCAAGCCCAGCGACCTTGGACATGCAGGCCGGAGTTGTTCCACCTGCCGTAGGAGCAGGCCGGCCTCGACAATCCCTCAGGGCCCACCTGCTTTATTTTTTAAAGCAAGAACTATTGATTGAAAATATCTGACATATGTAGGTCCACAGGTATTAATACTACTTTGAACCACATGAAATTGCCAATATTCTGCCATTTTCACCTACATAAACGGCAGTTTCACCTGGTTTAGCAGAACAGAAACAATGGCGGCCTCCGCATTACTGAACACCTACTGCGCGCTTCTTCACAGACGAGGGATAAGCGTGCGTTCCAAGCACGGTCAATGCCTCTCCATGAAAGGTCTTCCGGGTGCAACTGTGCTGAATCTGTTCGAATGTGTTCGCACACCCGTCGATGGAACTGCTTTCGCGTGCTGTGGTTTGGTTATTTCCTGGGGTTGTGGGCCAGACCATGGACTGCTCAGCTGCGTCTCAGGCAACAGTGTTCGAAAAGGGAATCCACCTTGGACTTGACTTTTTCAGCCTGGCCCCTTTTCACTTTGCGATTAACTCTTATCAGAAAGCACCTTCTGCTCCGCTCAGCAGCAGGCCTTTGTCCTTGTTAGAAGAGCTGAGCAAATAACGAGCAATATCAGCTCCAACGGGCCGGTGGACGCTGCCACACCCCCATGTGCGGCAAACCGAGCCGACTCCCGAGGCATCTGGCACGGAAGACATTTCATTGCAGAGGTTTGGGGGCCCGGGAGCCCCCTGAAACCGATCGGAGAGCTTCATATGTGCGTATGTACACTTTCCAGGAGGAAGAAATAAAATGAACCTTTAAAAAGATTTTTCAAGGGATCTGCAAGCCCTTCCCCACCCTGCCCCTGCCAATAAGTTGAAAATCACTGTTCAAGTAGTTTCCAGTTGAATTCCACAGCACACGGGAGAGGAACATCCGTTCACTCACCAAACGTGTGGCAAACGTCCACCAAGATCAAAGATGAAGACAGCAAACCCCGCCCCCCAGCCACTCACGCTGTCCCGTCCCCAGGAGCCCAGTGACAGACGCGCTGTCCACCTCGGTGTCCTGCTTCACCGCAGAAGCAGCTCCGAGAAGGGATCTCCAGCCCAGCCTCAGAGGCTGGGAAAAGCTCAGGGACCAGGTGTCCCCAGCCAGTGGCTCTGAGGCGACAGGAACAAGCTGCCACCTGCACGGTGGTGAGTCACTCTGCTCCTTTGTCCGGTAGCAACTGCGTGTCTTCCACAGGCAGTTCAGGGAAACTCACTTGGAAGACCAAGGCGACCTCAGGGGTCGGTCCTCTCTGCTGGGTGCTCCCCGTCCCCCCAAAGCTCACTGAAAGTGCCCCATCCCATTCCAGCTGTGGAAAGGGGGGCTTCCCCTGAGCTCACCGTCCTGGGGACCTTGCGCAGCATCACAGCAGCATCTGCCCTTTGTTTGCAAGTCTCTCAGGGCCCCGCAGGGACAGGCGGCTGACAGCTGAGCACTTGCCAGGAGGCGTCACAGGTGGCGGGAAGCGAATGGGCTCCTTTGGTGAGAACGTTCACAGGACTGTGGTGGCAGTGAGGGCGGCCTGTCCCGTGGTCCTTTCCTGTGACGCTGGGACCTTGACGCCCGTCCTCCCCTCGAGGAACGCCGTCACTGATGGACCCAGGAGACCTCTGGGAGGCTCGGTGGGCACAGGAGCCCCAATCCCTCGGGAATTCGCAAAGGCCCCTGCTCTCTGGGGGACCAGACACAAGGCACGGCCTCGCATGGCCCAGCGCACGCTGCTGCCACTTCAGAGCGCACTGTCCAATAAGCAAAAACACCCGGAGGAATTCCAGCCTCCACGGCCCCTCAGAAAGGACACACAAGGGACCGAATTCTCTACCCAGAAGAGGTTTGCTTCTCCCCCTTCTCCATCCCTCCTGTCCCCAGTTGCTCAGTCTGGAGCCCCCACCCTCACCCTCACCCCGGGGGGCGCTTCTTACCCACCACCAGCCTGTGGTTTGTAAGTGCAAAGTGCAGCCCTCGGCACTTCTTTGGAGGTCTCTACGCACAGCCCACTGCTCCACCTGGCTCCCGAAAACGGAGCGGAATCCTGTCCAGCGGGTGTGGCAGGGGGCCCCTCCGTGCGGCCAAAAGGACGGCTTTCTTTTCTGGAGGGGGCTGCGGGGAAGGGCTGGGGCAGGACGGAGGGACGGGGGGACGGTAGGGGGGAAACGGGATACGGAGGGCGAGGGCACAGGAGGGGATGGCACCCTGCCCCATCTTCCGGAGACAGGCCTGGCGTGGTGCAGGGGCTGGGGGGGGGGGTTAAAAGATGAAACTGGTGTGCACCCCCCCAGGTGAGTAGATCTCTTCTCTTTGAGGGCGAAGGAGCCAGTGGAGGGTCGTGAGTTGGACAAAGCGGCCCTGGCTGCTCTCTGTCACGGTGAAGTGTGTAATTTTGGGGGAAAGGGCGCATCTCTGTTCCACGGCTCAGGGAATGTGCTTGGCGTGTGCTTTGGGGCAAACGTCCCTGCTCGTTAGGCTTCTTTTCAACCCACCTGGCTTTGTGGGCGGGTGGCGGGGGGGGGCGGGCGAGACCCGAGAGGTCCGTGAGTAACGGAACTAAAAACAGCAGAGCGAGGAGCGTGTCATCTCAGTTACGGTGCTTCTCCGTGAGGGAGATGTTGGGAAGGCGTGTTCATGGGAGAAAGAAAGTCTTAGAAGTGTACTTGAGCCCCTTTCTGGGGAGGGGTGGAGGCCTGAAGCACCCCGTTCCTTGAGAGGAAGGGAAAGATACGTGCTAGGGGAGGAGACGCTGCTTCCCCAGGGCCCGGGCATCCCCTACCCACCCCCATGGGGTCAGTCGTTGGGGCTTTTCCCAACGGGGAGGACCTGCGGGTCCACAGGCTCCTTCCTGCCCACCCCTCCCGTTCTCTTCCCGCCTTCCTGCTCCGACTGCACGGCTCGTCCAGCCCCATTCTCTGAGCTCCGGGTCACACTGTTCCCTCCCGGTGGCTGGGCAGGGGACGGGGAGGGCGGCGAGGAGAGCGGGTGGGAGAAACGTGGTGCTGTCTCAGGCTGTTTCCATGTCTCTCCCCTGAGACGCTTCTTCCAGACACGGGCGCACACAGCCATCTCTCGGGCGCACGTGGAAAAAGCCCAGCCTCGGCACGGAGTGTGACCCAGACCCCAAAGGCTGCCCGTGTCCCTGTGCGAGCTTCCGCCCCACAGCTCTCTAAATACACCGAACGGGCACGAGCCGTTGCCCCGGGCAGCTGGTGTCGGCAGAGCGCCCACATGAACGGGCATCACGCTAACCACTGTGAGGTTGCCCATCGCTTCGAAAGCAAAGTCATGCCAGATTATCAAAGAAAATTTGAAACGTGAGAAGGGTCTAGAAAATGTATTTAAGTATACCACCCAGTGTTAACATTTTGAGCTATTTATTTCTGGTCTTTTTTCCACTTTCACATACCCACATACATTTACGTACACCTGTAAGTTGGGATCGTACTGTGTGTGGTTTTATGTCCTTCACTAAACTTTGGTCAGATATCACGCATGCAAAAAATGCACACAAAAAGTTTAAAGAATAGCAAACTACGCACTCCATCCATCACCAGCCAGGCCGAGAAGAAATATTCCTACTCTCCCTCTCGCATGCCCGTCCGCACCCCTTAACGCAGGCACAGGTGGAAAGGACCCCTTTGTTAAAAACCGGGTTCACCTGTCCTACTCTCTACTCTGCGGCAGGAAGGAAGCATGGCTGCCGCGTCCAACCTGACGCAGACGCTGGAAGACGCCTTCAGGAGGATCTTCGTCACGTACATGGACAGTTGGCGCCGGAACGCCACCGCTGAGCAGGACGCCCTTCAAGCCAAGGTGGAGGCGGAGAACTTCTACTACGTCATCTTGTACCTCATGGTGATGATCGGCATGTTCTCCTTCATCGTCGTGGCCATCCTGGTGAGCACGGTCAAGTCCAAGCGGCAGGAGCACTCCAACGACCCCTACCACCAGTACATCGTGGACGACTGGCAGGCCAAGTACAAGAGCCAGATCCTGAACCTGGAGGAGGCCAGGGCCGCCGTCCACGAGAACCTCGGCGCGGTGGGGTTCCAGATGTCTCCCTGACGGGCGAGGAAGCTGACCTCCGACACCCGGACGTGAAGACACGCCCGTGCCACGGAACCCGTCCAGACAGCCACGGCTCTCTGCTGGGACTTTTCCTGCAGGTCACGTGGTCGGTCACCTAAGACAGGGACACCCCCCCTCGGGGACTGATGCTTGCTCTTTGGAGCAGGACGGGGGGCTGAAGATCTCTTTTCTGTGCCGTGGAATTTTCTTTTTAATTGATGTCAGCGGTGGAAATACAGCCCAACCAGAAGCAAAGCGCCAGGGACGTGGGGGGGGGGGGGTGGAAGATCTAGAAGGCCCCGAATTTCCTGTCTCATGAAACGTTATTTTGCATGTGACTCATTCAATTTATAAATAGGATGTATTACCCCAACACTGACGTTCAAAATCTGTCACGTGCTCACCGGACTGACATAGGAGCGTTTTCTGATTAATTCATCAGCGTGGGGTCTCCCGTGAAAATGAGCAGCGCCGTGAGCTGCATCGCACGCGCTGTTTTCCTGGCGTTTACCTGACATTCACGTCGGAAGACAGAACGAAGGTTTGACCAGGGCACGCCAGAGGAGGGGAATCTTTGAGAGCTCCTCAGGGCAAACGCATTTTTAAATGAACATTTAAAGTTCTACAGAAAACTTTAAAAAATTCTCATTTTTACGGAGGAACAGTAAAAGGTATGCCGTTGCTTCATAAACCACTTTTTCCCACTCAATTTTATTTTCTCCTCTTTACAATCACCATCTTTACTTCGATTTGAAGAGACAGAAGGCACAGCAAGTGCCCGAACTGCCGCTGTCTGCTGCCAGGCTAGACGGCCCTGGCTTCCCGTTTGTCCCGCGGGGCTCACGGTGTCACAGGTTGCGAGATGCGGAAGGCGCCTGGGAGCTCACTGTGTTTCTGTCAGGCCGTCCCACACACAGATGACGAGTCTGCAGTCCGCGGATCAGGCGACTCCATCCATTCATTTAAGAAGCAGCATCCGGCAGCGTCTCCTTGGCTCACCGGCCTAGACCCCAGCAGCACCCACAATGTCAGATACGCCAACGGCACGATGACGTCGTGTGACAGGGTTACCGCAGAGATCAACCAAAGCGGCCGAGCAGGGACAGGAGGGGTGCCTAACTTGGGTCTCAGTGGACTCTCTCGGAGGAGCTCAGAGCAGGAACTCAACGGCAAGACCAGTGTCTGGGGCGGGGGCTTCCTGAAGCCTGGGGCCCCCTTCTCCCCGTCTGCTCAGCTCCACGGTGAGAAGGGCCTCAAGTCTCAGGGCATGAAGACAAAGTTCAAAAGAGGAGCCTTTCTTCAAGGCATGCTCCAGGGTTTATGGATTTAGAGCTGGACACCTGTCCCCTCGCTGCTCCCCTCCCAAATTCCTGGGGTTGGACAGAGCTGAGACAGATAAAAGCCGGCCTCAGCCGGGGTTGGCAGCCGTGTTGACCTACGTTGCAGTTTTGAGCCACTCAGCTCTCCGGACCACTGTGCCACCATCCGGGGAGGAGGGACTGAGATGAACTGTGCTGACGACCCCCTGCCCCAGAGTCAGAGACCACGGGCCTCCCCTCCGCTCCCCGTGCCCAGACCTAATAAAATCCCCCACCCAGCAGCACCCAGCGCCCCGGCCCCCGCGACTTGCTACGGCTCTGCCGGCACCCCGCTTCTTCTGCAGTGTGTGCTGTCACTTTAATAACCTGCTTTGCTTCACTGAATCTGTCTTGTCCTTGAATACTTTCTTGCACATTGACAAGAACCCAGACACGGTCGCCAGGGCAAGGCCTCCTGAACCTCCCTGTGAGCACTCTGGCATCACCACCTGAAGCACTAGATACAGTGCTAGGAAAAGCCATTCCCATTCTGAGAGCAGATGTGGCCAGGGCGGCTTCCTTCCTCAGATCGGAAACCCGGGAATGCTGTGCACACAGGACGTTCACCCCAGGGTGCCTGGAGCAGTGACTCAGTCCGCACACCCTGGGGACCACACACCCAGACTGCAAGGTTTCCAGCAGGTGACGAGCTTCCTCTCTTTGACAAACTCTGGCCAGGCTCCTCTGGGCCCTCCCGTCACACTGGGAGACTCGAACACTAGCAGAGGGTCCCTAAGAGGGTCCCTGCCCCCTTTAAAGTGCCTGGGGAGAAAGGCAACCTGCCAGGTTGGTTCAGCCAGCACCGGGGGTAGGCACATCAGCCTGCCCCCACTTGCCCTTTAAAGAAGCTTGCTCTAGAAAGTTTGCAATTATAAATCCTTTGTCTCCACCTTTGAGATGTAAAGCTCTCACTGCCCAGAGCTGTCTTGTCTCTTTGAAATGCCAACAACGTCCAAGGAGGTGGGCTCTCCCTGCTGGTGGGTCACTTTGCTCTGACTTGGCATCACCGCCTCTCCTCATCAAGATAGAAGCGGCTCTCTTCCAGATACTGCCTATCAACAAACCCAGCTCTGGTGGACCCACTCCTTGGTTTTTGTAAGTTTCCACTTCCTTAATCCTGCTCAAGTGCCCCCCCACCCCCAGTCTCCCTTCAAAACGCCCAGTTACCTCTGCCCCAGTCAAAGCTCAGTTTAGTTCATGCGGGGCCCTCCTCCCTATGGTAAGAGTCACGGAATAAAGTTTACCCTTAACACCTTCCTGAGTGTCCAGCTTCATTTATCTTAGATGCATGAAACAAAGCGGGGGTGGGGGGGTCTACTTTTTAAAAAAACAAGTACATTTTATCATCACAGAGAGTGTATGTTGCCAACATAGAATAGAGGGCTATCACTGGACTTTAAGGAAATGCGAGAAACACAGAATGCTGTGTATCCGGCTGTGGAAACCTTCTGCCCCGCTTTTCCCCTCCAGTCTCAATCCCCACCATGCCCAGGCTTGCCACTTTCAACCCAAAACTAACAATGCCAGTTCAAACAACTTGCTTTTCTTTTCCACCCAGTTTGCTCTTGGAGTTCCCACTGCTTGATACACAGGCTCCAGCAGACCTGTGTCCCACTTCCGAGACCTCAGAGCAATTTGATAAGGGGGCTGGCTGCCCTGACGTAGCTGGACCCTTGCTGGCTTCAAATCCTGGACGAGTTACCTTCCTCTCCGTGTCTACATTTTCCCGCCTGTGAAATGGTGGTGATCATACTATGTCCTTTGTACACTTGTTATTAGACTTCATTATACACAGGAGCCTCAAAGTGTACAATTTTGTTACCTTCTCCAGGGAAACATGGCTGGGCAGAACTAACATCCCGCCCCACAGCAGGCTGTCCTTTCTTGGGCACTCCTAATGTTTGCACTTCACCACACAAAGTCCTAGGGGATCTGCAGTCCTACTGCCTGCGTTTCCATTGGTGTCAAACTCATTGTCACCGGGGGCCACACCAGCCTCCCCCTGGCCTTCAAGGGGCCGGGTGTAATTTTAGGGCTGTATAGATGTAACTACTCCATAACTACGGGCAAGGAGCTCCGTGCTGCACGGTAGAAACAAGGTGCCTGGGATAAAACAAGGCAGAGGGCCGGATTCGGCCGCGGGCCTTGTGTTTGCCACCTCTGCTCTGGAGGCCGCCACTGTGGCTCCACGCGTGTGCCAGTCACGCTCCCCCTGCGTCAGTGTCCAGCCACCGAAGGATGAGCCAAGTTTGGGCTTTCTCTCCGTCCCCTGGGTTCCGGGTCCGGGGTGCGCGCTCGCGTGGGCCGGACGGACTGTGCTCCAGCTCTGCGCGCGAGAATCTGGGAACCCAGCATGGGGGGCCCCACCGCCGCCCCAAAGGAAATTGAGTGCATTGCTGCTAAATTTGGGAACTTCCGGGGACTCCAGGGCCCCTCCTCGCACACTGTAGCGAGGAGCGTCCAGGAAATGCGGCACTGCTGGGGGCGGAAGGGACCCCTGACGTCCCGCCCCCCGGCCGCCGCCGTGGGAGTCGGATAAGTTTTGTACGAGAACAGTCCGCAGGCCTGCACCGCGGAGCCTGGGGCGGGTTTACTGCGCCGGCGCGCGTAGCGCTGCGCCCACGCGAAGGCGGCCCGGCCCACTGCGCCGGCGCGGGAGCGGTGCATTTCGGGACAGGTAGTTTCCCGCCGCGCTGCGGGATTCCTCGTTTACGTCGCCGCTGGGCTCACAGCTTCCGCGTCTTGGAGCTGTAAGTTGGTGACGTCTGCGTCGGCGGGTTCTGTCCCGAATCCCGAGGACTCTATGGGGCGCTGGGGTGTCCGGCGGCCGACCCTGCGTTCGCGCCTTCTCTAGGAGGCCCGCCAGCCGGTCCCCGGCGGCGCGGCGCCGGCTCCCCGGGTAGGGACTGGAGGGTGACGGCGGCCAAGGCCCCCAGCCGCACGCCTACCTGGCAGGGCCGTCCGGCGCCGCGAAGTCCGCCGACCGGGGCTGGGGGCGGTGTCTTTAGGCTGGCGCGCCGCCCAGGAGGGGCCCGTGGTGGGTGCGGGCCAGAGGCTTTTGGCCTCGGGAGGGTTTGGGGGACGGGCGACTGTGCTGGGCGCCCTGTTCCGTGGAAGGGTGGGGGAAGCAGTGGCCGCCCTCGGCCCTCATCCTCGGGTACGAGCGGGGCAGGTGTTGCTCTGAGACCCAGCCCCTCTGGCCCAGAGAGCCCCGGCTGGCCCGGGGGTGGGGCTCCGAGGCCCACCGAGGGATGCCCAGGGGGTCACCTGGAACCCCCTCCTCCCCGCACCTACTTCCGGTGATTGGGTGAAAGGTCGGGGTGGAAAGGGTAGAGATGGGACTGAGGTCAGCTTTGGAAAGCTCAGACTAAGGGCGCAGCCTGGTGAATGTCTGGCAGGAGTTTAGACGCCAAGAGGGAGAGACGCCCTTGAAGTTACTGGGTGCGCCAAGAAGGGAAAGTAGATGCCAGACCACACGTGGCCCGTGTTGCTTTATCAGCGAATAGCTTTTATGTTTTTTGAGAAATCTGGCAAAGAAAAAAAAATCAGGATTTTTTGCAGTAAAGGAAATGGAACTATTTCTATCTAAGCCATTATTTTGTAGTGTTAATTTAGAGTGAATAGTTTCAGGGGAAGCTGAAAATTTCCTGTACTTAGATTGATTTTATGCCTCGAAACTGCCCCCTGTTGTTGGCCTCATGGTTCCCCAAGACACCAGCTGCCTCCCATTTCTAATTTCGCGTGAGGCCTGTGCAGGGCACAGGCAGACAACCTGCTGCTATTTTTAGCTCTCAGCTCTCATCGCTGAGTCCTGCAGACAGCTATGTATGTGGGCCAACTGGAACCTGTAATTGGAGGCAGAGGTGAGAGTGTGCCTCACTGATCCGCCTCTGGTCTCCCACCTCACGGCGCCCCTTCCACTGTCTGCAGGTTGACTTTCAGTGTTTCTCTCCTAAGGAGCTTGAACTTGATTGCTCCAGGGATGCAGGCCAGGCAGCTGCCTGTATATTGTTGCAGTGGATTCTGGGATACTCAAGAGTATGGTGACCTCGGAACTCCAGAGCTGCAGAAGCGTTCTTTAGAGTCTGATTCTAAAAACAAGAGCACCTGGGTGCAAAGAGGTCTATGACTTGCCCCAGGTCACACGTCCTGCCCTGGGTGCCACCAAGACTCGGGTCCAGATGCCTGTTCTCCTGGTCCTCTGGCTCCTGTACCCTTCCTGCTGTCCTGTGGTGGCTGCATTTTGCCCTGGATGCCAGTTCTTTGGCTTGGCCATGAGCAGAAGGAAGAAGAGGCATCTGTCGTAACAGTGAGGGTTGCTCTTTATTTAGTCTTTCCCACGTGCTGAGCACAGTGTTTACACCAAGTCTTGGAGGAGACTTCACAGGGCAGGGAGCAGAGGCATGAGAGAGGCCACGTGACTTGTCCAAGGTCACCCACTAGTCTACAACAGACTCTCCAATAAGGTCATTTTGTTCGTGTTGTCTCATCGTAACATTGATGAGACGTTGTAGGAACTTAACTCTTACTTATATCAATGAGCCTCTTGTAAAACTGGTTACATGTATGTCATTTCACTTAAAGTTGCAGAACCAATAGACCGTGTTGGGTGAGGACGTCCTATATGTGTTTGCCGGAGGGCCAGACCCCTGGGTGTCCTTTTCAGTTTATTTCCTCCTGTGAGTTGTTTGGTCTTGTGGTCCTTGACCTTGGGAATCGGTATCTTACATCAGTTCCTTAGGCATGTAGGGAGGAACATCCAAACTCTCCTGCTCTATTTGTACACAACTCGATTAAAGGGGTTGTAAAAATAAACTTTACACGACTGTAACCATTTTGCTTTAACGTACACCACGGCTAATCCCTGAGACCATTAAAGGTTGCACGAGGTGGCAATTATAGCAACGGGTCATAACATGTTCTGGGCGTGTTTCTTCGGCGCAGGCCAGACTCTGCTGCCACTTAGAGACCGACAGGGATAAGGGGCGCCCAGTCCTCACGTTACACAGATTTGTGGCGTGAATTCCTACCGTGAGCTTATCTGACTTTGAGAAAGTCACGGGGAAAACTTGACTATCTTGTGCCAACTGCCAGCTTGTTTTCAAGATACTGTGACCTTGAATAGATGAGGTGTGAACTTTTTCTATTTAGATGCTTTTGTAAGTGAAAGTTATAATGAAACATTGTCCCCGAAGTTCATCTTTTATTAGCGCCGCTCTAAAGGCCTGTGGAACTTCCTGCTGGTTTTCCTCATTTGAACTGTGAGCACATTGCGTCAGGACGGGCCTGGGGGCCACGGGTGGGGTGCAGCTCTTCCGGCTGCTACGGGGCCCTGGCCGAGTTACTAGGCTCGCTGTGCCCGGTCTCCGAAGTGGAGACTGGCCGTCCCCCAGGGCCCGGCGTGAAGACTGGACGAGCCGGTGCCTCCGTGGCTAGGCATCAGCCTGGCTGACGTGAGGCCCTGCCCACTGCGCTGGGGTCTCCGCACTTCAGGGGTAGCAGGGGCCCTGAGCCCGTCTGGTTGACACCCCATGTCTTCATTCACAGATGGACCGAGGCCCCGAGGGGGAAGCCGCTGACCGGAGCCTGTAGTGTCTTCGTCTGGAGCTCCAGCCCCTGAGTCTCGGGGTACGTGTCTGAAAATAGTGAGGGGTGTGGCCTCAGCGAGTCCTGTGCTCCGGCCGTGTCCCTGCCTTGTCCCATCCCGCCTCACCGTGCCCGCGTGTCCCCCACCATTAGAGGGAATCCTAGGTCGGACGCGGAGCTTGCCGTTGGCCCGCACACCCTCCCCCCACCGAGAGGCTCCCTAAGGTGGGGTGCCGCCGGAAGCCCGCACTGACCCGTCTCCCCTCTCCCTCCAGACCCGCGCGGCCTGGCCGTCCGGCTCCCCCCCCATGTGCTCGTCCCTGCCTGCACTGACCAGGAGCCGCTTCACCGTTGGTCCGGCATGAACTGGAAGGTGACAGTAGACTTAGACATTGATGGCTCGGGTTTGCTCTTTCTCCTGATTGTAAAAATTCAGAATAAGCATCGTGACAATAGCTAATATTTTACTTTAAGTTAAAACACACAAGTGCACACATACTCGCAGGACTTCCGAAGGGAGCGCGGCTTTCTCTTTGCTCTGCCTCATTTTTCTTGCAAAACCCATTAAAGTCACAGTTTCACATTTCGATTTCGTTAAAGTGGATTAAGATCTTAGGAAACAACCTACACACAAAATCTTCCCAGGCTTTTACACTCTTCTCCCTAGTCTTCTGCATGCGTTGCCCACAAGTGGTGTTTTTTCCCAACTCAAACTTGAAAATGCAGCGAGGGCATCCCCTCGGGTTTCATGGAAACCACCTGCTTTACGTAGTCACACTTCCTGAGTGTCACGTGTAGATAAGTTATCTGCTGTCACAGCGAGGACAACTTAACCTGTCTGGGAATGGACACAGCCGAGCCCTGTAAAACATTAGACTCGGCTGCTGGGAGCAGAAGTTCAAGGGCAAGTGCAGAGGAGCCTGCTGGCAGAGCATCCGCAGGAAATGAGAGTCACGTGTCACCTCAGATCCCTGAAGCAGGTCAGGGTGAGCTGGAGGTTGGGGACAGGACAGCCACTGAAATATGTGTAATCATAGATACTTTGAAAAGTAGAAAATCAAGTGAAAATCATGCATTGTCATAACATCCAGAGAGGCACTGTGAATAGTTTTGGTGTATTTTTTTATACTTGTTAGTGTGGGTGTGCTCACACTCAGGGTTGTGTATGCATTTTTTCAGTATAAACTTTTCCTTGTTCAGAACGTTCCCTAGGTTTCTATTGCAAGGACATCTGAAGGGGTCTGGAAGCAGGGTCAGCACCGACCCCCGACGTCCCAGCTCCTCAGGGCACAGGGCGGGGCTGCAGGAGGGCTGCAGGGACTGGTCTCAGTTGAGCGGCAGAGTGCGGGTGCGGGGAGGAGGTGAAAATGTGGGTACATTTGTCTAGTGCCCTGGGTCCCGGGTCTCCCAGTGGAGAGGCCGTGGGGACAGGAGAGGCTGTGGCGGGAGGGGAGGCGTGGGGGTTGTGGGGAGGCCGTGGGGGGAGGAAGCAGAGAGCAGTGGGCGCTGAGACCCGGGGAAGCTCTTCACCGTGTGGTGCCTGAGGCCAGCAGGTGACTGAGTGGGTGACAGGGGGGGTGTTGAAGGCCCTGTCGCCAAGGGTCAGAGGGTCACCTGACACCCTGAGTTGAACAGTGGTGCTCACACCGGATAAGGGTCCCCGGGTCCCCTTGACCACCCAGGCAGACCCCGCTTGGGCCAGAGGGGGTCCTCCCTGGGTCAGGAGCAGAACCTGCCCGAACCTCCCCAACGCGAGAAGACAGCGCCGGGGGCACCTTGTGTCTCAAAGACGGCCACCCCTTAGTGTCTGGGAGGAACAACTTGTCCCCATGCCCCGACCGCTCGAGCCCAGGGCGTCCCGTGGCCTTGCCTCGGTGGCTCGGCGAGCCGCGGCCCTTGGCAGTGGCCTCATCAGTAAGAAGCCAGCCGCTCACGGCTGCGGTGTCGGCTGGGTTTCCGGCAGCGGCAGCGGGTGTGGCTGGGCCCACCCTGCAGCGTGTGACAACTGAAGCTTAGTGCCTGAGAGGCGGGACACCTTCGCGTGGGCCCTTGTGGCGCCCCTGACCCCTGCCCTGCCCTCTGGGTCCTGGGCTGCTGCCCCCTGCCGCCTCTGTTCCAGAGCCTCTGGAAGGAAAGTAAACACAGAAACCACTGCCCGGCTCTGTGGGCGCTGCTGCCCTCTGAGCCGGTTTTCTGGCCCTGCTTCACCCGCGCAGGTGAAGCTCCGTGGTTCGCCCCGGGCCCGTGGGCCGTGGCGTGGAGCCGCCGCAGTAACACAGCACAGGCTCGCCTGCAGAAGTTTCCAGAGTGAGGAGAGTGGTTTCTCCCATCACCAGTCAGTGCTCAGAGGACCGGAAAGGCCAGCACAGGGAAAGGAGGTCCGTGTGTGTCAGCGGACCGCTGGGAGGGGTACGGCCTCCAGGGAGGCACAAGAAGGGGCCACCGAGCACTCTGTGCTTCGTGGCTGTTTATACACCTGGAGTCCAGGGGAGAACCTTCCAGAATGGTCTGAGGGAGGGAGGACCTGGAAACCAAGTCCGTGTTCTGAGCTGCTTCTGTCTTCTTTCCGGTCTGGCCCGTCGAACGTCAGCGCTGTGACCGCGTGGCCCACCCACCGCCCCAGCTGTACTGCCTCGTGGGAAAACTAGGCGGCGGCCGAGTCCCCTTTAGAGTCCTTCCTGCCCCCGGCTCTCCGAGCACACGGTCCTCCGCGAAGTCCTCACTGAGTGGTTTCCGGTGAACCGGAGTCAAACCCGAGGCAGAGACAGGCGCTCACTGCAGTGGACTGCTGTCACGTTGGGGTTGCAGACCCCACGGGCGTTTGGCAGCTCCGCCCCATGATTTCAGCGGCGTGAGGCCGCTGGTGCGCCCGAGTGACGATGACAGAGCACATCCTCCCGCTTCATCCGGGGGGACTTCGATCACACCACAGGCCCACGGCCATCGGCCGCACCCTGCTAATCACGTTCGCGCGGCGAGTGTAGGATTTGCCTGTGGTGCTGCTGTTCTCTCTAGGATTTTATCGTCAAACCCACTGGTTGGTGCAAAGAGTGAGCGTGCAAATCCACAGTCACTCCCCAGACTTCACTGTAGCCAGGGCCTCACACTTCCCTTCCCCAGGAAGCAACGGGACAGTCAGTAGGTGTCGGATACAGGTTGGAGTTCTGTCGCATTATTTTTCTCCTGAGTGCCAGCGCCACCGCGCCGCGGGAGCCGAGAGGAAGTGGCGGAGTGTGTCATAAACTGCGGAGTCTGGAGGGCGGGGGAGGCCGCAGGCTGCGTGCTCGGCCAGTGGCGGGCACAGCTGGTCCCCAGGCCCCCGTCCGGCTGCAGCTCCTTCCGCGGGACCGCGCCTCCACCTGGAAGCAGAGGGAGGGCCACGCGCATGGTCCGGTTGTGAGAGACCAGGGTTATTCGGTTTGCCGCCCACTGGTGGGCCTTCTGGGACGCCTGGAGCCAGGGGACGGGGCGGGGGGCAGAGCTAAAACTAGACCGTTGTCCCGACGTGGGGACAGGGACCCCGTCTGTTCTAGCCTAGCGCGGCCGCGTTACGGGGCCACAGCATGTGCGGGTGCAGGACTTCCAGACGGCTTCTCCTTCTCTAAGGTCTTGGAGCACGTGCCTCTGCTGCTGTACATCTTGGCGGCGAAGACCCTGATTCTCTGCCTGGCGTTTGCCGGAGCCAAGATGTACCAAAGGAGACGGCTGGAGGCGAAACGGCAGCAGCTGGAGGCTGAGAAGCAGCAGCAGTCGGAGAAGAAAGAGAACTGAAGGGGCTCTGAAGGCCCCGGGCTTCGCCAGTGTGAGGTGCACAGGGTTGGGGCGGCAGGTCAGCGCGTCCGTCCTCGGGGCTGAGGCCAGGGGCACGGATCCTGACCCCCGTGCCGTGCCCGCCCGAGAGCCCAGCCTGCGGGGCTCTCCCTCGTGGGGGCGGGGGGGCTGTGAGCAGTGGGGTCCCGGGCCTGGGAGAGTTTCATGAACGCTGCAGCCCTTCTCCTCGGGGAAGCGCCCCGACTAGAGGCACCTACAGTTGTACCTGACGCTGCCGGGGGGCGGGGGTGTGAAACCTCGGCCGTGCCTGGGACTGGGGGACCCCGCCACCTCTCTAGGGTGCAGCCTGACTTCTAGGTACGGCACAGAAGTCGCTTTCGGTGTGCCCTTGTCCCCGTCATGCTGCGCCCCTGCAGCAGACGTCCACGCTCCTCGTGTGGTCTCCTCGTTGGTCCGGGGCAGAGGGTCCCTCCTGAGGACCTCCTGCGGGCGCCTGCCACGGCGCACACCAGCCGTGCCCAGGACGCCTTTGTTGAGTTGGCCCTGGGTGACCCCGTCTCACGTTGAACAGGTGACAGTGAGCTGGCCTGGTCCCTCGGTGACCGAGTCCAGGCCTGTGCTGCCGCAGCGTGGGAGGCTCAGCCGGGGGCAGGGGCTCCCAGGCGGAGGGGCTTCCCCAACGCGGCCGCGGGGCAGAACTGCCTGCAGGGGGCTTGTTCCAATGCCGGTTCCTGGCCCCCAGCCTGCCAGAGGGTCCGACAGGGTGGGCACCGGTTCTTTCGAAAACCTGCACTCCTCTCGGTAGTAGGCGGCTAAGGAAACTCCTGGGCTGGGACCTCGGGAACCCGTCCGCCTCGGGTCCACGCGTCAGTAGACATGGGGTCCCCGGTTTCAGACCCGTTGGGGTGAAAAGCACTCTCACGAGGGGTGATGGCGGCACAGACGGAGCCATTATTAGGCGCTAGTGGTTTGCTACGTGCCTCACGCCCAGCGGGACAGGTCCTCCTCCTGAGGAAGCCGAGAAGGCTGTTCAGGGGGAGGGATGGCCCTGCTGTCCGTGTGCAGAGCAGAGCCAGTGACCTGCGCCCAGGCAGAGCCCCGGAACCTGTCACTGTCCGTGGCCAGGTGCTCAGGTGGGGGCGGAGGGAGCGTGTCCCGGGGAGAGGGCGAGGGGCGGCCACTGGCACAGAACGTCACTGGGTGAGTTTGTGTGCAACCCCGAGGAGGGGAAGGTGAGGCCTGCCACCCACACCGCTCCCTCCCATGGGGCCCGGAGGCGCAGGATGCGGGCAGCGGGGGTCAGTCCCCTGAGGCCGCCAGCTCCTCGGAGCCTGGTGTTGGACAAGTGGGACTTTTTGTTAGAAGGAAAATTGTGATGGTGGAAGTGCAGGAAAAATAAAACCTGTTCTGAAAGAAAAAAGGATACACTGATTAGCAGATGAGCATTGGTTGTCTCTGGGGTCCGAGCGGCTGGGCGTCCGTGACCTACAGAGCAGCGCGCTCAGCAGCCTCCCCAGACCGGACGCTGCCCACTCACGCCGGGTCTTCTTCCCCAGGCTCTGCGCGCGGTGGGTCGGCGCCTGGACTCCAGCCGAGGAGACAGCGAAGAAACTCCGCTGCTTAGTGATGTATCAAGATAAACTTCCGGCCTTTAGCTTTAACTTAAAGTGATGTGAACTGTTACGTGCTTTTAACGGAACCATGTTTTCTTTAGTAAAATAAAACACCTTTGTAAAAAGGGTGTGTCTGCTCTTTGGAACAGGCCGCGGTCGAGTGTGGTGTGTGTCTGTCACACACACAGGCATGCACACCTGGCACTGTGAGAGCAGGGAGCCCTGCAGGCCCACACCCACCCTCCGCCCTGCACTTCTCCCTCCCCTCCCTCCTCCCCACTCGGAGGCCCTTCTGCCTGTTTTCACCGAGGAGGAGTTGGGGGACTGTGCACTGAGGTGGCGGGGGGCATGTGCAGGGCTGGTCCTGAGCCACTTTAACCACAGGGTGACCGAGGAGGGAGCCGAGTAGGGGACAGGTGAGTGAAGCAGGGCCTGGGTCTGACGGCTCTGGGCCTGGCATGCTGGCCCTGACCTGCCACTTCGTGGGGTGGGGGTGGGGCACCTTCTACTTTGAAGCCCTGTGGTGGGGCCCCGCTCCTCACAGCCTGGTGCCACTTGTCACGTGAGCTGCATGCCCCCCGCCCTGCCTGTGTGCCAGGGGCTTGTCTGAGCCGAGTGAGGTCAAGTCTGTAAAAGTGGCTTGTGTTTGAGAAAGGATGAAGTGAGGGAGGGTACGCCTGGGTGGGCGCCAGCCCCCGACCGGCCTGGCGTGGCTCCATCGACCCCGTGAGCCTGGACGTCAGGCGGCCAAGGCCACAGCCAGCGGCCTCCGGCCCCACTGACCCACGTACCTGTGAGCACGCCAGGGCGGCGCCTGTCAGCCCTGGGGTCACCCCGCCCCCGGGGAGGGAGCGGGGATGTGGTCGACGAGGTCCCTGGTGACACGAGGACCAGAGAGGCTGGGCTTCCCTCAGCCAGTCCGGGAAGGAGGACAGACAGGGCCACCGGGGCCTGCCCCACATGCAGGGCTGCTGCCACTGTCGCCCAGGGTTTCCCACGCAGCATGCAGCTCGCGGCTGTCCCCAGAGGCCCTGGGCTGCACCCACCGGCAGGGCCGCGTGGCATCAGGCACCAGCTCGCCCCAGCCGAGTGTCCTGATCAGAGCTCCCTGAGGTGGGCTCCTCTCCTGCCCGGTGGTGGAGACCAGGGTTCCCCTCAGCGGGCGAAAGGGGGACGAGGCCAAGGATATGAGGCCTGCGTGCGCACACACTCGCTGACCCTGGACTGGAGCAGGCACAGCGGAGGGGCGCGCGCCCCGCGCTTAAAAGCCTCAACCCCAGTTCACAAGCGGGCCGTCGGGCCCCAGGGAAGCAAAGCAGCTTGTCCAAAGTCTCCCAGTTAATAAGCTGGGAGCTTGGGATCCCATCTCAGTCCCTGCGGTTCCCAGAGCCCAGCGCTCCCCGCCGGAACCTTCCGTGCTGAGTGGCCGCAGCATCTCTTGAACCAGCATCACCAAATCACACACCAAGGGCGTTGCTCTTGACCTGCTCACCTGGAGGGGCTTGCCTTCCCCACGACCGAACGAGGCCGCAAGGAACAGAACCCTAAACTCATGCTAGTAGGTGATTTTGGTTTTCAACTAAAACAGCTCTTTGTTGGTCTGTCTCGTTCAGCTGACGCCCTAAAACCCTTTTCTCCCCCTCACTGCAAAATCGTGCACCTTTGCCAGGCGCCCTGCCTCCCACCAGGCTTGTGCTGAGGTTCATTTCTGGTGTGGCGTCCAGCCGGTGGGCGGTGGCCGCTCTGCTGGCCCTCCGGTGTGATGTTGGTGGAGAGCCGAGCTCCGTGGTCGGGCAGCAAAGGGAAAGGGCTTCGGGAACGCAGCCGAGCTCGGCGGCGATGCCTGCGGGCTTTGGCACGCAGCCTCAGTGACCTCCTGGTGTGTTTCCTCGGCTGTAAAACGGGAGAGAGACCCCACGCAGTCGGGCCGTCAGGAGGATTAAACGAGCCGTGTCAGTAGAGGTGGCATGAACAGGGCTGTCAGCGCGAACTTGGATTTGAACTGCGGTTCCTCCACCCTGGAGCAAGTTCCACCATCATCCTGGGCCTCGGTTTACCCCCTCTGACAAATGGAGGTGATGGTAGCTCCTACGTCACAGTTTGCGGGGAGGGTTGCACGAGCAGAGCAGGTGTGGCTGTCAGGGCTTCTGACCGCAGAGCCTGGGCAGGGGTGCGGTGCAGGGGGTGCCGGGCAGCGCGCGCCCGGTCCCAGCCCTCTCCACAGGGCCTGCGCGGTGCTGTGCGCACGAGGCACCCACAGGCTGGAGTCTCACCGCCGCTCCGAAGGAATTTAAATTCTAGAACGTACAAGGGAGGACCCCCCCAAACAGAATTTACGTATAAAAATTGTGTTTATTCTTACGTGTTTAAACTTCAGTCACCTTCAAAGTGCTCTCCATGTGATGGAATACGCCTAGCAAAACGTTTTTTTCCCCATAGCTCAAAACAGTGTTTGAACTCTTCGATTTGTCTGCCTTTTAGTGCTTCTGTTATTTGTTTCACCTCATCCACATCGGAAAATGTTTCCCTTTCAGGACTTTTTTCATCAGAGGAAACAAACAAACAAAGTTGCTCATGGCGAGATTGGGTGAGTAGGGAGGGAGGGGCATGAGGGTCCTGTCATTTTTGGTCTAAAACTGCTGAACCCTCAGCATGGTGTGGGCAGGGGCGCTCGTAACTCACCCACCATGAAATAGGCAAACACACCTAGTCTTCAAAAAAAAGTTCCCCGAAACCAAACACAGCCTCTCACAACAACGCCAGCTGGCGCACTGCTACAAATGGGTTCCTAGAACACGCACCTAGTGGGGAAGCCTGCTCTCCAGAAGATAATTCCAGGTTTTTTTGGGGGGTGCCCCTCGTTCATGAAACAGGTCATGAAAAGACCACACACACACACCCCCAACAGGCCCTGCTCACCAGGGTCACTGCCAGTGGGCCCTGCAACTGTGGTTGACTGCCTAGTGGTCCCCAAAGATCCTAATCCCTGGAACCTGTGAATGTGACCTTATGTGGACAAAGAATCTTTGCAGGTGTGATTAAGGATTTTTAGATGATTCTGGGTTATCGGGGTGGGGGGCGGGGCTCAATGCAATCAACAAGTGTCTTCATAGGAGAGAGGCAGAGGGAGATTTGACACAGAGGAGGAGACAGTGACGTGGCCAAGGAGCCAGAAAACGTGGCAGCCACCGGAAGCCAGCAGAGGCGAGGAACAGATTCTCCTGGAAGCCTCTGGAGGGAGCCGGGCCCTGCTGACACCTCGATTTTGACTCAGTGGAGCTGACTTTGGACTTGAGGCCCCCAGAGCTGGGGGAGAGTGTTTCCGTTGTCCGGGCCACCAGGAGTGTGGCACTTTGTTCCCGTGGCCCCGGGAAACGGACAGCGCTGCCGGCGCTCAGGTGGGATGGGCAGCGGTCAAAAGCACCTGGTTCCCTGGTTTGAGGGGCTGGCTCTGCAGGTGCACTCCTGCCCCAGGTGACATGCACAGCAGCAAATGCTTTAGGAGGTCACCGCGTCATTGCCGAATGGCACCGAATATGCGTCTTCACCGAACACGGTATTTCTTAATAGTGCGGGAGGCCCCGCAGGGAAGCCGGGCGGGGAGGCAGGCGGAGAAGCCGAGGCCCCTGTGTGTGGCTGGCAGGGACCGGCCCCCTGATCTTGTGTGGGGGCAATCTGTCAGGGGTGGGGACACATTTTGGCAAGGCATGTTTGACACCCCGGTACAGTGACTTCTGTGGTAAAATTGCTGCCTGAACACGTATAAGCAAGAGCGAACTTTATGTTTAAATGGAGGTGGGGCTTTTTCTGAAAATACCACCCAACCCTCACAACCCGCATGAGCAGCCGCCCTGAACTTGAACCGGGTGCTCTTGTCCCGGCTGCAGGGGCCCAGGTGTCGGGGCCCAGGGTGCCAGTCCGGTTGGGGGTCTTGGAGTTGGGGCGGGAAATGGGCCGGGTAAGTGGGTTCTGCAGACCCCTGCCCACGCCCCCTCTTCACCCATCTAGTGCCACTTGCACCAGTCACTGGACAGGATGTCACCCCCTTGGAGGGCTCTGGCGTGCCCCCGCCGCCACCCGGCCTTCAGGCAGTGGGAAGGGAAGGGCCTGTTCAGCGACCGTCTGGGCCGGGTCTGCACAGATGGCATGCTGGCTCCCCGTGGATGATTTGGGGGGGGGGCTGACCCTGGTTGGCACACTACTGAATGTCAACCTTTGGGGGGACTGCACGTGTGATTCTGTTTTTGTCTGAGACCTGAAGTTGGACCACACAATCTTAGTTTCGCTCACCCTTGCTCACCACCACACTCCTGTGCACTGGGCGGGCACAAACCCTCCCCCCACGTCACCCTTGGCGTCGCCTCAACAAGACGGGAGTCAAGGCCCCTGCCGGTCGGTCCAAGAAGCTTTAATGAACTGCAGCGCCCGGTCCTTGCGGCACACCTGGGGGTCGCTGTCCTGTCCTCGGCCACCACGGTCCACGTCGAGCCCGAGGGGGTCAGGTGCTGAAGACCACGCCCGTAGCACGGCTGGCTGCTCGCCGGGGGTCCCCCACTTAAGAAAACTTCCCAAGGTAGTAGTTTTCCCATCTCCGCACCTGGCTAACCAGGGCCCTCCACTTGCTGGGGGTGATCCTTTCGATCCCTGCGCTGATCAGATCGCCAAGGAGGACGTACTGGTACGAGTAGATGCCGCCGAGGGACCGCAAGCAGAACTCCCTTCTTCTGTTGATGATGAACCACTTCAGAGAGGACCAGGCCGCGTCCAGAGGGGTCAGGTAGGTGGAAGGGGGAGGCAGACAGAGGAGCTCGTGGCCGCAGGACTTGGCCACCTCAGGGCAGCACACGACGCTCGTCAGGTGGATGGCTGACGGGACGCGGGCCTCGGGCGCCTCGTCTCCCCTCGGCCGGGTCACGTCCGGCGGCCGCCCCCTCTCCTTGACCACAATGGCGCACTTCCCGTAGGCCTTCCTCACCGCCTCGCAGAACTCCGGGAACAGGCCGTCATCCCGTCGGACCCGCAGCTCGTCCCTTAGGAACATCCGGTGGCGCCAAGGCACCCACCCCTGGCCGCCGCCCGCGTGCAGGATGCACCAGGCGGGGCCGGGCGGGCCCTGCCCCTCGCGCAGCTCTTCCCCAGTGACGAGGCTCTCGGAGATCTCCGTTTCGCCCAAGTACACGGTCGTGAACCCGTCGTATTGCAGGGCCCGCAGGGTTTTCAGGTACTGCAGGCACTGCTTCCTCCTGTGGCTGTCAAAGGGACTTCTGGCCGTCATGGTTCTCAGAAGCGGGCTGGCCAAGTGAGGCATGGCCGCAGAGCCCGCCCCGCTCCGCGCGGAGTTCCGCGGAGTGGCGATGTCACAGAGGCTTTCTGACCGCGGCCCCGCCCCACCCGCACACCTGGGACTGGGGAGCATTGTGGAGCAGGTGTCAGGATGATGCCCTCTGGCTTCTATGATGTGACAGACGTATGACATGGGAATGAGAAGTGTCATCCCCGTGAACTGTCTTTGACGTCGCTCCTGCCAGCGGCCTGGGACGGAGGTGGGCAGTGGGACTAGTCTGCTGGGGTCACCGAGGGTCAGAGGCTGCTTCACTAAAACAACAGGTTCATTGTCTCCCGGTTCTGGAGGCTGGAAGTCCAAGATCAAGGTGTGGGCGGGTCTGGTTTCCCCTGAGGGCTCTCCTTGGCTTGTCCCTGTGGCTCACACAGTCTTCCCTCTGTTGTGGGTGCAGGTTTCTGTCCCAACATCCTCTTTTTATAAGGGCACCTGCCAGGCCCTAAGGCAACTGGGGTGGAGTCCGCAAGCCTGAGAGAGGACTCGGGGCCCAGCCAGCAGCCACCCCTGCAGAGACGCCATCTGCACCCCAACCTCACTGTCCAGAGGGAAGCCCAGCTGGCACGGGGGTGGGGCCCGGAGGTGGCGGCCGGGACTGAAACAAACCAGCGCACCACGGCAGCCAGGCGCCCAGAGACCTCCCCTGCCCGCCCCCTGGATGCGGCCCTTGGAGGCTTTCTCTCCGTGGATGTGCGGTCCACGGGGGCTCCGAGGGTCTGGGGAGATCAGGAGGCTTCCCCAGTCACCTCCCACCTGGGAGGTTTCAGCGGGGGCAGGAGGGACACATCTCCGTGATGACTCACAAGGTGACACCTTGACTCCTTCCCAGGGCAGCAGACAGGACATCGTCAGCCTGGAAGTCGCCCCCAATGCCCCCCTTCCCGAGGACAACCTTCGCTCTCAGACCACGCGCTTTCTAGAAAACACTTCCGTGCTTCTTTCCCCTCCACTGCCGGGTAGCGGATGTTCTATGGCGGCACGCTGGCCAGTGTAACTCACCCTGAGACGGAAAGGGAAGGGATGCCACACAGGAAGCGCTGCCGCCGCTCCGCAAGCTGCTCTTCGACCCGGCACCCAGCCTGCTCGCCCAAGAGAAGGGAATGTTTGTGAGCTGGTCGTGCCCCCCCTCCCCCCACACATAAACTAGAACAGTCCCCACACGTGTCAGTGGCTGTGTGCCTGGGCTGCTTGGGTCCGAGTCCATGAACCCAGTGGTGCGGGAGATGTCATGGCCATCTGTTTAAGCCACGCTCACCGGACTCAGCTCTGTTGGGGGCTCCTCACCCCGCTCCGCAGGCCAGAGCAGTGTCCAGGACCCGAGGCTGCCCTTCCACTCTGGGCGTCACGGGCCCCAGGTCCAAGCCTGGGGGTCCCGACCTCTGGAGCCCTGCTGGCGCTGAGACTGTCCAGGCCAGGGTCTGGCCCCTAACAAATCCTAAAAGCGACTGCGTGTAAAACTCGAATCTCGTGGGCCTGACCCAGAGGACAGGGCTCCAGCTGCTATGCAGACGGCTCTCCTGGAGCCTGAGGAGGTGCAGCTGTCACTGAGAGAGGAGTCACCACGGACGGGCTCTTTCCTGTCTCACAGAAGCACCAGCAACGCCATCGGTGTCAACCATCACCACCGCCGCCGCCGCCGCTACAAGGCTTATTTTATGTATCTATTTTTCTTTTCAAAATACATTCCTATGCATGATCTCACTAGCTCACATCTGCTTTGTAAGACTCACAGAACTGGCATTATTGTCCTCATTTTATCTGTGCAGAAACTAAGATTCACACCCAAGTGGCTGATGATAAAACCCAGACTAGAGTTTGGTTCTTCTGACTCCAAAACTAAGGCCTTTCTCCAGGGGATCCCACTCTTCTAAAGAAACCAAAGAACTGACTTCTGACAGCAATGACTTTGCTTCCGTCCCAGTCAGAGTCTTTAGAAGGAATGGCTCTGTGGGGGCTACAGCCCAGCCCCCACGTGTCCCAGGGGAGCCCCTAGCCACTCAAAGTTCACGTAACCCCTTGAAGTTGAAGTTCCACCCAGGACACTGGACTCCCGACTCAGCCTTCTTTCTGTGATGAGAGCCACCTTCATGGATACCCCAGGTGTGTCCCAGATTTTTGAGAACAGTGGATGCCCCTCATCCTCCTGGAACACAAGCTTTTCCAGGGCAGGGAGAGTTCTACTGGAAGCTACGTCCCTGCCGTCTCGTCTCAAGGCACCAGAAAGCCCGGGAAGGACAGAAATGCTGGCTTTGCTCACATGCCACCCGCCGGAAATGCCCAGGGCTCAGCGACGGTCTTCCAGCCCCACGCAGGGGCTTGACCCCTGTCTCGAGGTCCCAGGTGAACCCAAAGCTGCCCTCCACTGACCCCACAGGAAGGCTGGGCCTGTTATATGGCGACCTGCTTCCCTCACCTGTTAAGGGATCCCCTGGATGTCGGTTTGGGTCCCACTGGTCACTAGCCTGGGCTCCGGGCTGGCCTGGCTGGCCGGTGGGGCGGCTTGGTTGCCAACGGTCAGTGTGGGACGTTTGACTGCCTGGCTCGGGGTGTCCTTTTTGAGTTCGGAGGTCAAATTGGAGTAATAAGCATCTTCCAAGGATGTGTCGTTCTTTCTGAGGATGTTGCTGGCCAGCCGGAAGAGGAAGACCACCGCGCAGATGCCAAGGATGGTGAGGATGTACCAGGCGTCACCGGTCCCCTCCGGGAGCCTCAGGGCCCTGGTGGTGTTGGTGCCATTCCTGCCCTCCAGCTGGTGCCTCGGCAGCTGCCCCAGGGCCGGGCCGGCCTGGGTGTGGTTGGGGGCTCCCAGAGGGGTGTATTTGACCCCTGAGGAACAGAAAGACCCAGATGAGACCGAGCATCCAGGGCTGGGGCTGCCTGGCCAGGCCAGTGACAGGGAGGATGTCACATTGGTGGCAAAGGCGGGAGTGCTGGGAGAGGCCTTCTGTGTGCTGTGAGCAGGAGCCGGGCACGACATCTCGATACACTTTGAAGCATCAAAAAGGTTCAAAATGCCACATTTTAGAATAAGAGACAAAGCATCAGAAAGATGTCAATTCTCCCTGAAATAATTTGCTTAGCATAACTGCAATAAAAGTGTCAGTAGAATTTCTCTGTGAACTAGACAGACTGCACATATTGAAAAATTAACTGTCAAGACTAATTAGAAAGAATGTGGGGAAAAAGGATGATGGATGGAAATTAGCCTAGGTAGAAACTTAAAACTAGCCAGTCAGGGGAATAATGTACATTTTTTGGAAGGAAGGACGATTTCCCTAGTCCACAGCCCGGCTGTGGCTTCCTGGGCTCTGCAACAGGTGTGGAGGGCGCTTCTCCCTGAAAATCTCCCCACAAAGATCCTACAGCAAAAACAGGGTGGAGCCGGGCACAGCCTACAGGGAGGCCAAGGGGACAGAGCCAAACACCATCGGAAGGTTAGAAAGCAGAATTTGGGACATTTGTGCTCGGTCAGAGAAAGATGAATTATTCAGTGAGCTGTGGCAGAATACAGCACTGGGTCCCCATCCCTCACCTCATGTCCAGAAACAGTGCCGAGGAATCCAAGATGGCAACGTGAAAAAGAAGCAGTGTAAAGTTCTGGAAAAGAGCACAGTAAGCTTTCCCCTGTATCATCACAGAGTAGGATAGCCCTCTCCAAGCACAACGCAAAAATTTGGGGCCGGCGGGGGGGGGGGGGGGAAGAAAATAAAATAAAAATGAAAATAAATGTTAAATTCAACTACATAGAAACTTCAAAGTTATTGCATACTATAAAATCAAGAATAGGTGACAAGCGAGAAAAATTACAATTTAGATCACTGAATTTCTCTTAATAACTTTCCTTTCTAGAAGACAAAGACCAAAACTCTGGCAGAAAAAATATGCTAAGGCTATGGGCAATTAAGTTATAGAAGAAGAGATGGACCTTGAGTGTGAAAAAAGCTTCTCAGGATTACTCCTAATAAGAAAAACGCAAAGCAAGACTATAGCGAGGTACCATTCGGAGAGCTGTCGGGGTGTAGATTCACGTTTCAGAATGTACTGTGTGGCCGTGGCTGCAGGATGAGCCTGTGGAGGGTGTGATTGCACGCGCCCAACCCAGAGGGCGCTGTGACAGCACAAACGCGCTTACCTCGGATCCGCGGTTCTGCCTGCAGGACCCCCCTCCCCCACAAGGGGCAGCCGAACAGGCCTGGCACGATGCATGGTTGTGAGTCACTGCGGCATGATGCTCCAGGGCAGCCTGAACAGCATCAATTTCGGGGTGGCAAATACATTTCGGGAACCCCACGCAGTGGTACTACGCAGCCGTAAAAACCCATGAAGGGTTTTTTGGGCACTAAATGTGAGTTAGTGAAAAGGAACCCAACTGCGATATAATGTGACGGTCAGACGTGGAAGTAAATGGGCCCTGTGTTATCTGCTAGAAGGTGGTGCTTACGGAGATGAAATACCCCCGGGAGAACGCGCAGGGAATCGGTGCCGTGCTCGCCCACGGGGAACGGGACGGGGAGGCGCTGTGCTCGGCCCGGCGCCGTTAGAACAGCGTGTGCCCCGATTTTCGGAAGGAAAGCCGTTTCAGACGCAGGAGCCCGAGCGCCCCTCGCCCGGCCTCCGCGGGGAGGCGCCCTTCCAAGACCGGGAGATTACGATCTTAACGGCTGTTTAACCGAAAACTGTTCTCTCCCAGAGGAGCCGGTGGGCCCGGCGTGATGAAAGCCAGAGAAGGCATGGACGGAGCTGTGAGACGCTTCCCCCGCAGCTTTCCCGGTCCGACCTCTGTTTCTTGCTCTGAGCGAACGCAGACGTGTGCGGGCTCGTCGCAGCGCCACCCCGCAGCGCGGCTGCAAGGACCGCGGGGGCTCAGCTCACGCTCCCTCTCTGGCGCCGCCGTGCTGCTGATTCGTTTCGCTGCTGCCAGACTCAGAGCAGCTGGTCTTTCTTACGGTCGAGAATTGTCAGAATGCATGAATAACCTCGCTACTGCTGGATGAGGGGAGAAACCAGCTAAAAATAACTGTACAGATCCCATCTGGCAAAGCCCAAATTAACCGATTCCATGATGTCGGATTGGTCACGCACAAGAAACACTACAACCATCAGGAGTTTGGCACCACCGTGAACTTCAAGTAAAGAAGGAGGAGGCTTTCCCATAACCACTAACAAACAAATCACCCCAACAAGAACACCGTAAGCTTAATTAGGGCAAGAGGACGTGTTTAAACTTGGAACACGCATGTACGGCCTCCCAGAACTCTCTGCGAATTGTTATAGAATGATGGGATGTGTCTAAGCACTTACAAGCACCCCAATAAAACTGTAGAACATTGAATTATTTTAAAACCAGGCCTTTTCCCACAGGAAAGAAGCTCACCGCCTTAATTAGTGAAGTACGCTGTTCTCCACCTTTCTATTCTGAAAACAGTAAGAGTGAGCGAGGGGGCGGCGTGGTAGAAAAACCACTGCCACCGACGGAGCCTGCACCTGTCCTGCCGTGAAGGAGACTGCGCTGCCAGAGCTGCCTCACGTGGCAGCAGGACACTCACCTGCCATGAGGAGGCGCCTTTCCTCGACCCCCGGGAAGCCGATGAAGGGGGACCCCGCTTTGCAAAGGGTCACAGCACCACTGGAGTCCGGCTGCACTGAGGCT
>PVJI01018158.1:0-33989 GCA_004026765.1 Micronycteris hirsuta | reverse complement strand
ACACTGAAATTAAGAACAGTCTAACAATGGACAGGGGAGAGGGGGGAGGGGACAATGGGGAGAAGAGTTTTCAGGAATCACTCTAGAGGACACATGGACAGAACTAGGGGGGAGGAAGGAGGTTGGGGGGGTTGGACGGGAGGGGAAGGGAGGGGGAGGGGAGAGGCTGCAAATAACTGTAATTAAACAAAAAATATTAATTTAAAAAAATAAAAAAAATAAAAAGCAAAAGCAAAATTCTTACAAAATTTTTTTGAGTTAGATTATATTCATTACATTATTACAATATACAAACATGAAACTAGTTATACAATGTACATTAAATTAAGTATAGACTATGCTCATACAAAGAAATAAAACTGACATTAATTAAAATATGAAAGCATAATACTAATACATTCATGTTATCTGCAGTAATTTAATGTGATGGATAGTTTTGTACCATGAAAGTAAGTCAGCTTACAAAATGAACATATTACCTATCTGTGTGGTAATGGTTCTTTAGACTTCATCATCATTGTTGTCTTAATCCCCAGGGCTATGTTCCTAATGGCAGCATTGGATGGTTTTTCTCGCAAAACTCTTGCAAATGTCTTCCTTCGAAAATGTGACTTGGTCTTTTAACTTCACTGAAATATATCAATGGCCTATGAATCAGCATTTTTTGTTTTCTCGTTAGCCCAGGAAATCACATCTGTGACAACTGGAGTCAACTCTACAAGAAATGCAAACTTCTGTCCACTTTTGCAATGAAGTTGTGTAATAGATACTTTCAAAACATGGCCCTTCCTACATATCATAACAAATATATCAAATTGATCACAGAGTGTGCATCAGCTCAAAGAATACACATGTAATATAAAGTGATCACAGTTATGCAAGGAAGTTACAATTGTCCTTTTATTCCTCAGTTTCTACCACTGCCTCTGCTGTCAGACTGCTGTCCTTTCTGCTCCTCCAGTGACACCCATGGCTCTGAGTCCACCCCAAGCCAGTCCAGTCCAATCATGGAGAAAATTACTTTGATCAACACATGTGCAGTAAAGTGCTGCCCACATCATCAGGAACCATGCAGGACTATGCATAAAAACTGCCCACCTGGAGCACCTGATGTTGAAATCAAATGAATGACTCCAATTACCTGATGTTCTGAGGACATCTGTTTCCATAGAAGCCCTTTCTTGCCATTAGGGAACCAAACTACACTGAAAATCAGTATTCCATGTTGAGTAAATATATTTTTCTAGAAAAACTTTCTTCTTTCTATACACATGAAAAAGAGAATTATGATGAGTTAGGTTTTTTACTGTAATTTGCTAGCAGTGATCAATTTAGATTTGAGACCCTTTCCTAGATGCTCTAAAATGAATTGTCATATTTCTCTAAGTTATGCTGTATACTCACTGACTCCAACATATCAGCAGCTTTGACATGTATTTCCCATTCACATGCTGCGTACATGGCCACAGTTCTGCTGTCCTGTGGTGTTTCAGGCTGTGGTCCCTCCGGTCAGTGCTCACATCTGTGTGGTGTGTGGTCTTCTCAGACTCTGGCAGGGGGCGCCCTACCAGCACATGCCCTTGTTCTAAATCAGGAGCAGAAGGAGCAACAGCAAACCACAGGAGCATATTTCTATCTTCTCCTTGGCAGTACAGTATCCTGTCCACTTGTTGTATTAGTACAAATGAATTTAATCGGCAACTCTGACCCCAAGGTGACAGATTCTGCCCTCAAGGAGTCACGGCCAGGGCATGGAAGAAGTCAAAACTCGAGCCTAATGTTGCGAAAATGACCACTGTAAAATAATGTGTTTGGGACATAATTACACAATAAAGATAACTTTCCTGACTTTTTCAAATTCCTTGTGGACTTCAGGAGCTCAGTCTCTGGAGTCATGTAGTCCAGAAAAAGACTGCAACTCAGACAAATGCTCTCTGCCTCAGTTTTCTCATTTGAAAGATAAACTAATAGTATTTGTCTTGAAGCTTTATTCTAAGTTTTAAATGAGGTTCTTGGTGTAAAACTCTTGAATATATTTGCAGATGTTTTAAGCAGCCTTGTAAATTAATATGCTTCCCATTGCCCCTCATCCATCATCTCTGCATATCATACTGCTTTGCTTTGATGCTGGGAAGGGCAGCCAATGTGCAATTTAAATAGTCGGTTTTAATGCTATTTTGCATAAATCATTCTTGTCCTTAATCAAATAAAATGACCTTATTTTGTTTATCATTTGTCACATTGTTCCTGCAAATGTATATGCTATGAAAATGATTAATCTGGTAAGGGAGTGTAAAAAATGCCCTAAAACACCGGTTGTAGAGGCAAGCCCAGGTGAGCAGGTCATTTTAAGTTCTGATGGTATGTCTAATGTTAATTATTGTTTATGAAAGCAAATTATCCAAAAGAGTAAAAACACATAATACCCTTAAACTGTTCTTTCTAGAGCAAGTCTCTCCTTTTTATATTTATTGCACTCTCAGCGGTCAGCCACTGGTTTGACTATTATGTCCATACTGTTGAGATATTTAAATGAAGAAAATGTTTTAGAGGCTACAGTGATCCTCACATACTCAGGAGATGGTCTATATGGCAAGCATAAGGCTGTTTCCAGAAGACAAGAGGCAAGACTTTAGAAGCTAAGATTATTTCCCAAACATTAAAAGAAACATTAGAACGTATTCTTAAATAAGATTTTCTAGCCAAAACCTTAGCATTATTTTTATCCATTCAAATATAATTGCACATTTTAAACCTATATAATTTTATTAACAAATGTCACCCCAATAATTTAATAAAAAAGAAAAACAAATGTTTATTTGTTAGGAAAATAGCTCCTAGAATGGAGTTGCACCAGTCATTGAAAGAAGAGGAAGAGATGTCTCCAATGAGTTTGTGGTATGGGGCAACCTGGTGAGCCTCCACAGGGCCCATTCAACTTTCCCCAAGTGAGTGAGTGTACACAGGGCCTACGTGCTAGCCATCAAGAATGTGTTGCTATATCAGACAGAGATATGCCCCTATTGTCATGTAAACTAAGATTTAGTCAAGGAAGAAAGCACTAATTACATAACTACAAGAGAGTGAACATGTCCACAGTTCAGATCTAGAGACAAAACACAAAGGCACAAAGTTGTAGAGACTCAAATTATCTTTGAAAAATTCTTTAAGTAGGCCAAAAACATAGAACTTGCATTATGAAGGTTGACACTTTGCCGCACTTTTATTTTTTGGAAGAAGTAATTTATTAAAAATTATAATGAGGCCTAAAGAATGTTTCTCACATTTAGCTTTCATGTAAGTGGATTGATCTATAATTATTCATCTAGGGGATGAGGGACTATTATCTATGAAGAAGACCTGTTTACAAAGAAGTTAGTGACATGGGAGCAGAAATGACTGAGGTCTGGTTTGTGATAAGAAAATGGAAAATGTTGTGGGCAAAAGGATTCTTGTGAGGCAGGAGAGTAAGACCCCCAAAAACTACCAAGTGCTAGAAAAAACTATATCTGAGAAGTCATAAGTGTTATTGGAACTACGTATGTAGAATCTCTTTGGCATTTGCTTGACACCGATATTGATTGGAAAAAAAAAAAGTTACAGGGAAGATAGGAGATGGTGGTGGCCAAGACACTGATTCACACTCAGTAGCCTAGTCCAGCCAGGATTTTAGTTCCTAATTAACAAGAATCATAGAGCATAGTGCTCTTTTATGACATATTTACCTGGTGTCAGTAGGATCAAGATTATCGATGTCAGAGTTTTTGGGGGTGGGCTCTCAGAAGATGGAGGAGGAGTGAATGGAAGTCACACTGATCTCCTCCCAGGACCAATCTGGAATTACAACTCAATTGTGGAGAAACCACCTGGAACAAACAACTGAGCAAGAGCCAGAGAGAAGCATATAACTTCGGACATACAGAACCAGCTTCAGCACAACCAGTCTGATAAGGAGTGTGGTGGAGACTCAAGAGGGCTGGCTGGGCGCCCAGAAGTGGCAGTGCTGGCGGGATAATTAAGCAGCCAGTTGGATCCCCAAAGGAGATTGGGATCTAAACCCTATGCTAGGATTCCCAGCCTAGAACACCAGAGCCCCAGAAGTACACAGATAACAACCAGTGGAAAAAGCAGCAGGACTGCTCTCTACCAGAGACAGACGGTTGGAGATGCAAGGGCCCTTTAAAGGGACAACACACAAATTTTCATTTGTAGCCACTTACCCAGGGCTCAGGCAAAGGCAGGAGCAGCATGGACTAGAGATGCTTGAGGTGAGATTGGGTACAGAGGCTTTGGGGAGAGAACTGAGAGAGTAGCCACTGGGATTTCAGTGCTGAGTCATCCCCCAGATAGCAGCAGCCTTTGTGCTCAGGCAGACCACTCCCCTCTGAGTGGCAGTAGGCTCAAGGGAAGCAATAGCCCCAATGAAGGAGGGTGCTTGTCCTGATCCTTTGGTGCTTAAGCCTGACTGGTGAGATCTACTGAACAGATAAACAACTGAAGGAGACAACCAGCAATAGCAGATCACTGGCAAAGGAAGGGCAGAGTGGGCTAGAGAGACTTGAGGAGAGATTGGAGATGGAGGCTTTGGGGAGAGAACTGAGAAAGTAGACACTGGGATCTGGTGCAGAGCCAAGCCCCATACACAGCAATCATCCTGCTCAGGCAGACAACTCCCCTCCAAGCAGCGGCTACCTGAGGAGAAACACTAGCCCCCACCACAGGAGGGATTCGACCCCACCCCACAGTGCTTAAACCCTACTGCTGAGTACAGAGTCACCAGATTAACAATTGAAAGAGACAGCCAGTGACAGCAGATCACTGGAAGTATCTAACAGGCTGCCTAAGGTCAGGTGGAGTCAACATCTGACATCACCAGAGGCAGATCCAGAAAGAAAGAAAAAAAAAAAAAAAAACAGTGGCAAACACAAGAGGCTACCAAGATGAAAGCCACTGTGGTCTTCTCCATGATTTGTGATATTTTCTTTCCTGCATAGCTTTATACATTCATTTCTTGTCCAGCGAATTTGTATATAATAAGTCACTAGATTTTATACTATGGGGTATTTCAATCCACATATTTTGCCCCTCCCTTCTCTTAGCCCATCTTCCCTTTTCCTTGCAATATTCTCATTTGAAATTTGGTTTTCTCTCTAGCTACAACTTGTTCCCGTTCCACATTCTTACTATTTCTCCCCTGTCTAGACACAAAACAAATTCTCTTATCAAGGGTAATTTCACATCCTTTTGCCCAGCTATTAAAATACCCATATTCTATCTATACATCTAACAAACTTTGCTAGTTGGTTGTGCATAGGGTAGTTGTTGCATTGTTTTTTCAAGGTTATTTCTAGAGCTTTACTAATTCTATATTTCAAATAACAAATTTTACTGGACCTCTTTTCTACTTTTTTTTTAAATCAAATATTAATTATGCTCTCTTAGCCTGTTTTTTTTCTTTTTTGTCTTCTATTTCTCTTTCATCCTGACCTTTTATTGTTCTTTATTCTCCTTTTTCCTTTACATCCCAAATATTTTTTTCTTTCCCTCACTTAGTCTAGTCTTTGTCCCTCACTCTTAGTATTCCCTCTCCCTCTATCATTACAAAATCATTTCCCATTTCCCTAAACATCTCTTAGACTTTTCTGTTTCTCTTTTCCTTCTTATTCCCATACCACCTATATTAATTTTAGCTCATTTGTTGTTGATAGTACTCTAGTGGATCTTTCTGTCGAATTTGACTCCTATATTTTTATTAATTATTTAATATTTTTCCTTCCTTTTTCTTTTTCTCTCTTGCTTTATTTTATTTTATACTATTCTAATTTCTGTTTAAACCTAATATTATATGCTTCCCTTCTCATACTCCATTCCACAGTCCTTATTCCCTTTCTTTATTAATGAGGTAAACTTTACCTTCTCTCCTTCCATTGATCCATCTCCCAACTCTTATTAGTGCTTCTCTCTCTACCCTCTCAAAATCAATTGTCTTTCAGTAGGTCATCTCGTATCCATTCTTTTTGCTTATAATAATCTTAATCTCATTACACCCTTACTAAAACTGGTTCATTTGCTATTGATAATGGGATTGTTGGGGGGAGATATATGTATGGGTATGGGTTTGTTTCTTGGACTGTGTGGTTTTGTTCTGGCAGCACCTGCACAACAGCACACAAGATGTGGTGGGCGAAGTGACCCTCAGTCAACCAGCAACAGAAAAAAACCATGAAAGAATAACCCAACAATAATCAAAATCCAATTACATCCGAAAAACCAGCATAAAGGCATAAAGGACATTCCAAGAACAACAAGTTCAGGTGATCAAGGAGACTGCACCACTGTATCTTACAGGCCTCCCACCATAGAAGTTCACACCACAAAGTCAGAAAGTAAAAAAAATAAAATAAAATAAATAAGATCAATTTAAGAAACAGAAGCAAACAAGAAAAGTCCCAACAACAATGGGAGGAGATGACCCCTAATCTAAAGGAAAGAAGAAATCTTCAGAAAAAATGCTAAATGAAATAGAGGAAATTCAACAATCAGATATTGAGTTCAAAACAATGGTTATGAGGAAGTTCAATGAACTCAGTGTGAACTCCTAAAAACTACAAGGAAACTACCAGGAATTCACTGCAAACTATATCAGCATAAAAAAGACATAGAAACAATCAACAAGGGTCAAGAAGAATGAAGAATACAAATTCTGAATTAAAGAACACAGTACAAGTAATCAAAATCATGCTCAATGAAGCAGAGGATCAAATCAGTGTGCTGGAGAACAAAGTAGAAAAAATCTCCCAATAAGAGCAAGAAAAAAAAAAAGACGAAAAATAAATGAAGATGGGTTAAGCGAAACGCAGGACAACATGAAATGCAATAATATCTGTAAAATTGGGATACTAGAAGGAAGGGAAGAGAAGCAAGGGATAGAAAACCTATTTGAAGAAGTAATGATGGAAAAATTCCTTAATTTGATGAGAAAAGAATCCACACAAATCCAGGAAGCAGAGAGGGTCCCAAACAAGAGGAAATCAAAGAGGTCCACTGTGAGACACACCCTACCTAATTAAAATAACAAAATTCCAAGAAAAACAGAATCTTAAAGGCAGCAAGGGAGAAACAGGAAGTAACATACAAGGAAGCCCCAATAAGGCTGGCAGCTGACTTCTCAAAAGAAACATTGCAAGCCAGAAGGGAATGACAAGTAGTATTCCAAGTAATGAAAAACAAAGGCCTGCAACCAAGACTACTCTACCCAGAAAGGCTCTCATTTAAAATGGAAGGCCAAATAAGGAACTGCCCAGGCAAAAGAAGTCTCAAAGAATACACTTCCACCAAACCAGCATGGGAAGATATGCTAAAGGAACAGCTTTAAGAAGAGGAAGAAAACCAGTAAGAGAGAATGGAACAAAGGCACAAAGGGAGTAAAATGGCAATAAATAAGTTCCTATCAATAATAAACTTAAATGTAAGTAAATTAAATGCTCCAGTCAAAAGACATAGGGTAGCTGAATGGATAAGAAAACATGACCCACACATATGCTGTCTACAAGAGACCCACCTCAGAACAAAATACATACACAGACTAAAAGTGAAGGGATGGAAAAAAAAATATTCCAAGCAAATAGACAAGAAAAGAACAGCTGGGGTAGTAATACCTTATATCAGACAAAATTGACTTCAAATCAAAAGCCATAAAAAGAATCACTGAAGGCACTGAAGTCACTTTATAATACTCAAGGGAAGAATCCATCAAGAAGACATAAACATTGTAAATATATATGCACCCAAAAGAGCAGCACCCAAACACATAAGGAAAATTTTGGGGGATTTTAAGAAAGATATAGATAGCAATACACTTTTACTAGGAGATTGTAACACTCCACTGTCAAAAATGGATAGATCTTCCAAACAAAATATCAACAAGGATATTGCAGCATTGAACAATGCCCTAGATCAAATGGAATTAACTGATATATATAGAGAAAGCCATTCATCCAAAAGAAACAAAATACATATTCTTTTCAAATGCACAAGGAACATTTTCAAAGATAGACCACATGATAGGACACAAAACCAACTTCAACAAATTTTAAAAAATTGAAATGATATCAAACATCTTCTCAGATCACAAAGGCCTGAAACTAGAAACCAACTCCAAGGAAAAAACTCAAAAACACTTAAACTCATGGAGATTGAATAGCATGCTATTAAACAATGAATGGATTAAAATGAGATCAAGGAAGAAATCAAAAAGTTTCTGGCAACAAATGAAAATGAACTCACAACACTCCAAAACTTATGGGACTTAAATATAGTCATGATACCATAAAAGTCCTGGAGGAGAAAATAGGCAGGAAAATCTCAGATATTCCACACAGCAATATTTTCACTGATATGTTCCCTAGAGCAAGGGATATAAAAGAAAGAATAAACAAATGGGATTTCATCAAAATAAAAAGTTTCTGCATGGCAAAAGAAAACATTAGCAAAATGAAAAGGGAACCAACTCTATGGGAAAAATGTTTGCCAATGATACCTCAGACAAGGGTTTGATCTCTGAAATATATAAGGAACTCACACGACTGCACACAAGGAAGACAAACAATTCAATTAAAAAATGAGCAAAGGCCCTGAATAGACACTTCTCCAAGGAGGACATAAAGAAGGTCCAGAGACATATAAAAGGATGCTCAGCATCACTAGCCATCGAAGGGATGCAAATTAAAACAACAATGAGATACCACTTCACACCAGTGAGAATGGCCATCATAAACAAATCAACAAACCACAAGGGTTGGGCAGGATGTGTAGAAAGGGGAACCCTAGCGCACTATTGGTGGAAATACCAAATGGTGTAGCCTCTGTGGAAAAGTTTCTTGAGTACGGAATTTACGCAAGAAACTAAAAGTGAAATTGCCTTTTGACCCAGCAATTCCACTGCTGGATTTATACCCTAAGAATCCTGAAACATCAATTCAAAAGATCATGTGCACCCCAATATTAATAGCAGCACAATTTACAATAGCCAAGTGCTGGACTTAGTCTAGGTGCCCATTAGAAAATGAGTGTAACAATAAACTATGGTATATTTACACAATGGAATACTACACAGCAGAAAGAAAGAAGGAGCTCCTTCCCTTTGCAACAGGGTGGATGGAACTGGAGAGCATTATACAAAGTTAAGTAAGCCAAGTGGTGAAAGACAAATACCATATGGTCTCACCTACATGTGGAACCTAATTAAACAAACAAACTGGCAAACAAAATATAGCCAGAGACATTGAAATTGACAACAAACTGACAGTAACTGGAGGGGGGGGGGAGTGAAATAATGTGGGAAAGAAGGGAAAGGGATAAAAATGAACATGATTTAGGGATCCATGGATGGAGCTGAGAGAGGCTGGGATTGAGGGTGGGAGGTGGGCTTGTGTAGGATAGGGGAAAGTGGTGGTGGAAAATGGACACAACTGTATTCAAACATCAATTTAAAAAGTAAATAAATAAATAAATAAATAAGTAAATAAACAATAGTGGCTGATGGAAAAAAAACTTGCAATGTTTTATATTTTTGATTCTTTATATTGTGTTTATTTGTTACTGGTCCTTGCAGAAAGAAAGACATCTGGTAACTGGATTTGTAATTTTTATATTCACATGTGATAGAAACACTGGACAATGATTAGCACAGTTCCTTGGCTATTATTTTCTCTTTAAAAGATGTACACATCCATTCAAGTGAACACGTTCTTGCTGAAAAATAAAACACAATGAATTGCTAGAAATTGTAATAACTTGTTACATTTCCTGTTTCTTCAGTGTGTGATGGTATAATTAAGTTAAGATGAAGAAATACTGAGATGATTTCAACTAATGATAAAATATTGTTGTCTACAAACATGAATAAATATCTTTCACCATGATTACTTAATTTTGCAAGGAATTTTGTTATTATTAAACCTCTATTGCATCATGATAATTGAGTTTCTAAAAGAAGCATATTAAGTTTCAATTCAGTATGATAATTAAAGGAATATGAGAAAATAAAACTGTATTAAGAATGTGACTGCCACATTAATTCTTTGCTTTAAGTTTTCTTAGAGTTTAATATTCTAAAGTATTTTACAATAGCTATGAGTATAGAAAGTTGATTCACCTTGTAGCAACTGTTTATACAATGTTACTTTTTCTGTCATTGTCACTTTGTAGTGCTAGGCTAATAGTACCTAAATTACTACTAACAAGATACACATATAAAGAAGGAAATAGGAGCAAAGGCCAAGAATATTCATTTTCTTAAAGGTTCACTGTCTCCTATTGCTTTACTTTACTTTAGATTATGACTCAATTTTTATTAAAATTTGAGTTTTCATTCATTTTTTTTCATTCATTTTTTTCCAGGCTCAGAGGCTAGGAAATGAGAAATTTTCATGGTATTCTAAATACCTCAAGGAAAGGTTATGCTACTTCCTTTAAGAGTTTATGAAATATTTTAATAAATAATATTTGGGGTACACTTGTAAGGCTTAGTTTTGTTATTTTGCTTCCAAATAATTTGAGGTGCAGAGTTCAGTCCCCACAATGTGTTTCCCCTGAGGGGTAGTGTGAAGCTGAGGGGTGGCATCCGTAAATGACCATACCCTCCACACCAGTACCTGCCAGTGGGCTTTCCTCTGCTTTTGGCAACAAGGACTGGCTTCTTCTCATTATCCAGTTATTAAACATTTGATTTATGTAAACTTGAAATTGTTTAAAATTTGTATATTTAACATTTTTTCAAATAATGGCATAAAATTTCTTTTTTCCTCATGCAGCTCATTTATGTATGTATCTGTGTGTACCAGTGCGAATATATGTATAGGTATCTGTATGTACCTGTGTGTATATGTGTGTACATAACTGTGTTTACCTGTGTGTGTATGGGCTTTCTTGTCTCTCCTGCCCTTTGACCTCACCTCCACCTGAGCATATTTAACCACTTTATTCACTGGCCATTTCTCCATTATCACTCTGTCTTATGTTGAAGGTACTTTAACTATAATACCTTGAATATTTAAGGGCTACTTCTTCTATATAAACATTTGATAGAAATATTTTAAATAGGACACTGGTGAATTGGGCTGATTCAACATAAGTTCTGGAGAAGGCAAGATTGTGGAGGAGTGAGTGGAAGCCACACTAACCTCCTCCCAGGACCAATCTGGAATTACTGCTACATTGTGGGGAAATCACCTGTGGGAATTCTTTCCACACGTGTGTAAACACGCAGTCCTGGGAATTTATGCGTAAAGAGCTCGACTCCACATGAGGAAAAATTATTCTCATGTGGACAAGCGTGGATCATGTCAGTGGAAAAGGAATTCTCTAATGGGAATTTTGGAAAAAATGTATCTTAAGAAATTCTGACTTGCTGAGTCTCTCCCTCCCGGAGTCAAGAGACTTAAGTTAAAAAGTTCATGAAATTCTTCTCTGTCTCCTAATAGTTAACAGCCCTAGTTAGCTTACCGTCAATTTACTTGTCTCCTGTTTAATGTACTACCCCAGTCCTGTCTGCCACCAGACCTGAATTTACATCCTAATGCTCTGTAACTGAGTAAACCTACCCCTTATCTATTCCCTTCCCATATATCCTCATGACTCAGCTGAAAACCCCTGTTCTGCATAAGTCCATGAATAATCAATCCAATGTAAATATGTCCTAAAGCTTCTAATAAAAAGCCTGGCTGAGCTACGCCCAGGGCCTTTTCCAAGATGGAGGGAAAGACCCATGGCTGCCAGACTCTATTCTCCAAGCGTGTCTCTGGGTGAGTTTGATTCACGTGACTGGTGCGGTCCCCCCCACGGATTTTGTGGGATGAAATCCGCAACAATCACCCAGAACAAACACCTGAACAATAGCAAGATAGAAGTCTTATAACCTTGGATGGACAAAAGAATCAGCTTTGGCACAACCTGTCTGGGCAGGAGTGTGGTGGAGGCTCAAGAGTGCTGGCTGGGCAACCACAGACAGAAGTGCTGGAGGGATAATTAAGTGACCTGTTGGATCCCCCTGAGAAGAATGGGGTCTACACCCTAAGCTGGGATCCCCAGACTAGAGCACTAGACCCAAAAATACACAGATGACAGCCAGCAGTGAAATACAGCAGGGCTGCTCCCTGCCAGAGATGGACAGCTCGAGAGGCAAAGAGCCATTCGAAGGGCCAACATACAAATTTTCATAGATAGCCACTTGCCCTGGACTCCGGCAAGGGTGATGGCAGAAAGGGCTAGAGACAACTGAGGAGAGACTGGGAAAGCTTAGGGGATATAATTGAGAGAGCAGCTGCCAGGATCCTGGTGTTGAGTCATCAACCCTAGGGCAGCAGCCAGCCTGCTCAGGCAGACTACTCCCCTACAAGCTGCAGCACGTTGATGGAAAACAATAGCCCCAAACCCAGGAGAGATTCTGTCCCACCCTATGGGGTTTAAGCCTCAATGCTGTGTGCAGAGTGACTAGATTAACAACTGAAAGAGACAGCCAGTGAAAGCAAATCACTGGAAGTATCCCACAGGCTGCCTAAGGTCAGGTGGGGTCAACATCTGGCATCACCAGAGGTGGATTCACAAAGGAAAAACAATAATAAATACTAGAGCCTACCTAGACAAAATCCACTGTGGTCTTCTCCATGATTAGCGATATTTTCTTTCCTGCATAGCTTTTTAACATTCATTTCTTGTCGAGCAAGTTTGTGCATATTAAGTAACTAAAGTTTATATTATAGTTTATTTCTCTCCTTTCTTATGATGGTCTCAATGTTTTTACACCCTTATTAATACCAGTTCATTTGCTGATGATAGTGGGATTGCAGGGGGAAAAATTTTTGTGTATGTGTGTTTGTTCCCTGGGCCTTTTGCTTTTGTTCTGGCAGCACCTACACAACAGCATACAAGATGTAGTGGGTGGGGTGACACTTAGTCAACAAGCTAGGGGGAAAGACTCACCAAAGAACAACCCAACAACAATCAAAACTCAATTATATCCAGAGAGCCAACATAAACTGAATAAAGGGTATCCCAAGAAAGAAAGTTCAGGACATCAAGGATACTGCACCACTGAATCTCACAGGTCTCCTACCATAGAAGTTCACACCATAACCCAGGAAGTCAGGACAGATCAATTTAAGAACAAGAGGCTAACAAGTAGAGTCTCACAAACAATGGAAAGACAAAGAAACAAACCCCAAATGATAGGAAAGGAGGAAGCCTCAGGAAGAATGCTAAATGAAATGGAGGCAAGTCAACTATCAGATATTGAGTTCAAACAATGGTTATAAGGAAGCTCAATGAGCTCACTGAGAATTAAGAAAAACTACAGGGAAACTATGAGGAACTTACTGCAAGCTACATCAACATGAAAAAGGAAATAGAAACTATCAAGAAGATCCAACAGGAAATGAAGAACACAATTTCTGAATTGAAGAACACAGGAGAAGGAATCAAAAACAGGTTAGATGAAGTAGAGGATCAGATCAGTGATATGGAAGACAAGGTAGTAAAAATTAGCCAGAAAGAGCAAGAAAAGGAAAAAAAAAAGACTAAAAAAGAATGAAGAGGGATTAAGGGAACTATAGGACAACATGAAAAATAATAATATCCATATAATAAGGACACCAAAAGGAAAAGAAGAAGAGTAAGGCATAGAAAATCTGTTTAAAAAATAATGATGGAAAACTTTCCTAATTTGATAGGACAAAAAGTCACACAAATTCTGGAAGCACAGAGGCCCAATGAAAATACAAAATTCCAAGACAAAAGGAATCTGAAAGGCAGCAAGGGTGACACAGGAAGCAACATACAAGGGAGCCCCAATAAGGCTAGCAGCTGACTTCTCAACAGAAACATTACAAGCCAGAAGGGAATGACAAGAAATATTCCAATCAATGAAAAGCAAAGACCTGCAACCAAGACTACTCTACACAGCAAGGCTCTCAATTAAAATGGAAGTCGATAAAAGAAGCTTCCTGGACAAAAGAAGACTAAAAGAATATGATTCCACGAAACCAGCATTGCAAGATATGCCAAACAGACTGCTTTCAGAAAAGGAAGAAAAAGAGTGAGAGGGAGAGGAACACAGGTATGAAGGGAGTAAAATGGCAAATGAATAAGTACCTATCAATAATAACCTTAAATGTATATAGATTAAATACTCCAATCAAAAGATATGGAGTAGCTGAATGGATAAGAAAACATTACCCACATATATGCTGCCTACAAGGGACCCACCTCAGAATTAAAGACCTACGCAGACAAAAAGTGAAGGGTTGGAAAAAATATTCCAAGCAAACGGACTGGGGAAAAAAGCCAGGGTAGCAATACTTATCTGGTAGCAATCTGACAAAATAGATTTCAAAACAAAGGCCATAAAAAGAGACCCAGAAGGTCACTTCATAATACTCAAGGGAGAAATCATCAAGAAGACATAAACATTGTAAACATATATGCACCTAGCATGGGAGCACCCAAATACAGAAGAAAAATCTTGGAGGAATTCACAAAAGATATAGACAGCAACACACTTATGCTAGGGGATTTTAACACCCTGCTGTCAAAAATGGATGGAGCTTCTAAACAAAATGTCAACAAGGATACTGTGGCATTGAATGATGCCTGAGATCAAATGGAGTTATCAGAATATATATATATATATATATATATATATATATATATATATATATATATAAATTTGTTATAATCTATCTATATGTATATAATCTTTCACCCTTCAAAAGCAAATACACATTCTTTTTAAAAGCACATGGGACATTTTCAAAGACAGATCATATGATAGGGAAAAAACCCAACCTCTACAGATTGAAGAAAATTGAAATGATATTAAGGATCTTCTCAGACCACAAAGGCCTGAAACTAGAAATCAACCTCAAGGAAAAAACTCAAAAACACTCAAGTTCATGGAAATTCAATAGCATGCTATTAAACAATGAATGGGTTAAAAAGGAGATTCGGGAAGAAATAAAAATATTTCTGGGAACAAATGAACTCACAACAGATCAAAACTTATGGGACACAGCATAGGCAGTCCTGAGAGGAAGTTCATAGCAATACAGGCCTACCTAAAAAATATAGAAACATTTAAAATAAAAACCTAAACTTACATCCACGAGAACTGGAGGAACAACAACAAACAAAGCCCAGAGCGAGAGGAAGGAAAGAAATAACCAAGATCAGAGCAGAATTGAATGGCATATAGCCTAAAACACCACTCCACAGGATCAATAAATCCCGGAGCTAGTTGACTGAATAAACAAAATTGACAAGCCTTTAAGCATACTCATCAAGAAAAAAAAGAGAGAGGACCCAAATAAACACAATCAGAAATGAACGATGAACAATTACAAGTGATACCACAGAAACTCAAAGGATTGTAGAAATTACTACAAAGAATTTTATGCCAAGAAATTTGAAAACCTTGCTGAAATGGACAAATTTCTAGGAAAATAAAATCTCCCAAAACTGAATGAAGAAGAAGCAGAAAGCCTGAACAGACTGATAACAGCTGAAAAAATCAAAGCAATAGTAAAAAAAACTTCCAACACATAAAACCCCTGGACCAGATGGTTTCACAGGAGAACTTACAAAACTTTTAAGGGAGAGTTAACCCCTATCCTTCACAGACTATTCCACAAAATCTAAGAAGGAAGACTCTGAATTTCTTTTTATGAAGCCAGCATCACCCTAATCCCAAAACCAGATAAAGACGCAACAAAGAAAGAAAACTACAAGCCAATATCTCCAATGACATAGATGCTATAATCCTAAACAAAATGTTGGCAAATTGCATCCATCAACACACTAAAAAGATCATACACCATGATCAAGTGGGATTTATCCCAGGGATGCAAGGACGGTACAACATATGCAAATCAATAAATGAAATACATCACATAAAGAAAAGGAAAGACAAAATTCACATGATCATGTCAACAGATGAGGAAAAGCATTTGATAAGGTACAGCACTCATTTATGATAAAAACACTTAGCAAAGTAGGAATAGAGGGAGCATAGCTCAATATAATAAAGGCTATTTAAGGGAACCCAACAGCCAACATCATACTCAATGGGCAAAAACTAAAATCTTTCCCACTAAGATCAGGAGCAAGACGAGGATGTCCTCATTCACCACTTCTATTCAATATAGCATTGGAATTCCTAGCCACAGTGATCAGACAGGAGAAAAAAATAAAAGGCATCCAAATGGGAAAGGAGGAAGCAAAATAGTCATTTTTGCAGAGGACATGTTAGTGTACATAGAAAGTCCTATAGGCTCCACCAAAAAACTACTAGGCCTAATAAGTGAATTTGGCAAAACAGCAGGATACAAAGTCACTATTCAGAAATTGAAGGCATTTTTGTACACCAACAATGAAATATCAGAAACAGAAATCAGGAAAAAATCCCATTTGATATAGCAACAAGAAAAATAAAGTACCTAGGAATAAACCTAGCCAAGGAGTTAAAAGACTTGTACTCAGAAAATATACAACACTTAAGAAAGCAATTAAGGAAAACACAAATAAATGGAAGAATGTACCATATTCATGAATTGGAGGAATTAACATAATAAAAATGTCCATACTATCCCAAACAGTTATAGGTTCAATAGAATCACTATTAAAATACCAATGCCACCTTTCACAGATATGGAACAAACATTTCAAAAATTTATATGCAACCATAAATGACCTCAAATAGCTGCAGCAATTTGAGAATGAGGAACATAGTAGGAGGGATCACAATACCTGATATCAAACTACAATACAAGGACACAGTAATGAAAACAGTTAGAGCCTAGCATAAGAACAGACACATGGATCAAATGAAGGGTATAGAGAGCCTAGAATAAACTCACGTCTCTATGGTCAATTAAAATTGTACAAAGGTGACAGAAGCATAAAATGCAGTAAATATAGCTTCTTCAACAAATGGTTTTGGGAGATCTGGACAGCTACATGCAAAAAAAAAAATGAAACTCAACCACCAACTTACACCATACACAAAAATAAACTGATGATGGAATAGATTTAAATATAAGTTTCAACACCATAAAAGTCCTAGAAGAAAACATAGGCAGGAAAATCTCAGATACTCTGTGCAGCAATATTTTCACCAATATATACCCAAGAGCAAGGGACATAAAGGAAAACATATAAACAAATAGGACTTCATCAAAATAAAAAGCTTCTGCAAGGCTAAAGAAAACATCAGCAAAATGAAAAGGGAACCAACTGCATGGGAAAATATATTTGCAAATGATACCTTGGACAAGGGTTTGATCTCCAAAATATATAAAGAAGTCATACAACCTCACTCCAGTAAGACAAACATCCCAATTAAAAAATGGGCAAAGAATCTGAATGGACACTTCTTCAGGGAGAACATGCAGAGGGTCCAGAGAAATTTGAAGGATGCTCAGCATCACTAGCCATCAAAGGGATGCAAATTAAAACCACAATGAGATACCACTTCACTCCAGTGAGAATGGCCATCATAAACAAGTCAACAAACTACAAGTACTGGGGAGGTTGTGGAGAAAAGGAACCCTAATGCACTGTTGGTGGGAATGCAGACTGGTCTGGTGCAGCTACTGTGGAAAACAGTATGGAATTTCCTCAGAAAATTAGAAATGGAATTGCCTTTTGACCAACCAATTCCATTGCTGGGACTATACTCTCAGAATCCTGAAACTCCAATTCAAAATAACATATGTGCCCCGATGTTCATATCAGCACAATTTATAATAGCCAAGTGTTGGAAGCAATGTACTTTCTCATCAATAAATGTGTGGATCAAAATTTTGTACATTTCCACAATGGAATACTATGCAGCAGATAGAAAGAAGGAACTCCTACCCTTTGCAACAGCTTGGATGTTTCTGGAGAGCACTATGCTAAGTGAAATAAGCCAGGTGGTGAACGATAAATATCATATGATCTCACCTAAAGTGGAACCTAATCAACAAAACAAAACAAACAAGCAAGAAAAATATAATCAGAGGCATTGAAATTATTGACAGTAACCAGGGGGGAGATCGGAGAGGATAATGGAAGCTAAAGGGGGAAGGACTGTCATGGACCATGTGTAAAGGACACGTGGACAAAGTCAAAGTGAGGTAGGATCATGGGTGGGAGCTGGGGATGGCTGGGGCAGGGGTAGTGGTTTGGGCAAAAGTGGAGACAACTACTTGTACAATAAAAAATATTTTAAAAATTGTAAGTTTCTATGGCATGAAGCTACAACAAGAAGTGGGGATATGAAATAGATAGTGAATCTAATTGGAGTCATAGTCAAAACAAGATGCAAAGTCAGTATAGCAAGCTAGAACAATAATCAAGATTTGAAGACTGAGTTTTGTCAATAAAGGAGCCACAGATGTCAGAGCAGATTGTTTAGCTTATAAGCGGTACTACCCTCATCTGTAGGACTGGGCAGTTTGCTTTATCTTGTAAGAATGGGATTTGTAAACAGGGTAGGCTACAGTGAGAGACAGGGGCACCAAGCTAATCACTAACAATTGCCTCACTTCATACAGCTGTCACTGTGTCCCCATTTTCCAAACAAATACACATCTTACTCTAGTTTCCATGACAGATAAAATATTTTTAAATTTCTAAATTTAACCGGAAGTATAACCATCTTCTGTTTTCTATAATGTTTCTCAAATCCAGGACTGCTCAGATTTGGAATGATTTTTAAACTCAATTCACTCACAATTTTTTCCCATATTCTATATGCAATCACCATGTCATAAAACTTCCTCTCCTAAAAGTTTCTGACAATTACTTCTTCCCTTTATTCATCACTCTACTTTTGAGCCTGTCAAAATGCACTGAAATTGTATATATTCTTGTCATTTTGTAGCCTCCAGAAAAATGTGAAGATCTGTAGAACCAGGGCAATCTTTTAATTCCCTTTGGAGTCAGCATTCAAAGAGTTGAAAATAAATGATCAAAGGATTTCTTTTCACTTACACTGTGGTTTTCTTGGTCCAGCCATGGAAGAAATGACATGGATTCGTGTCAATATTTGGGAATGTGCATCCTTCTAGGAGTTAGAGACACAACCATGAACAAACAGGACATAGCTCTCCGTCCCCAACATGTCCTCACTACATTTCTTTATTTTTATTTTCTATTACATTAATTGGAGTTACATTGGTTAATAAAATTATATAGGTTTCCATTGTACAATTCTATAAATACATCACATGAATATTGCATTGTGTACTCACCATCCCAAGTCAAATCTTCTGCCATCACCACATATTTGACCACTTCTTCCCTTAACTACCTTTCTTCCATCCTCCTTCTGGTAACCACCATACTGTTGTCTGTGTCTATGAGTTTTTATTTGTTTGTCTGTCTTGTTTGTTCATTTGTTTCTTTCAGTTTTATATTCCACATATTAGTGAAATCATGTTTGTTTGTTTTTTTCTGTCTGTCATTTCAATTAGTATCATATCCTCAAGATCCACCACAAATGGCAATATTTCACATTTTCATATGGCTGAGTAGTATTCCCTTCCATATATGTAGCACATCTTCTTTACCCAGTCACTTATTGTAGAACACTTGGTTGTTTCCATTGTCTTTCCATGAACAATGTTGCAATGAATATAGGGTGTACATGTCGTTATGAATAAATGTTTCTATAATTCTTATCCCATCTTATTACTTACTACTGTTAAGTACCTCTGTGTATAATCCACTTTTGCATTTTCTTTCCTTACAGCTCTTTCTTGGTCAAGATATTCCTCTTAACTACAATCTGTTTACCCATCAACTCTATCAAGTCATTACCTACTTAAAATTTTTAACTGTATTTTATTGATTATGCTATTACAGTTGTCCTGATTTCCCCCCCTTTTCCCTCCCTCCAACCAGCACTTCCCACTCCCTCATGCAATTCTCCCTACCATCGTTCATGTCCATGGTTCATGTGTTTAAGTTATTTGGCTATTCCATTTCCTTTACTGTACTTGACATCTCCATAGCTATTCTGTAACTACCTGTTTGTACCCCTTAATCCTCTCACCTATTCTCCCATTCCCTCACACACCCCTACCATTTGGCAACCATCAAAATGCTCTCTGTATCTATGAGTCTGCCTCTGTTCTACTTGTTTGCTTAAATTTTTAGATTCAATTGTTGATAAATTTGTATTTTTGTGATTTTATTGTTCATAGTTTTGATCTTCTTTTTCTTAAATAAGTCCCTTTAATATTTTATATAATAATGCTTTGGTGATGATGAACTCCTTTAGTCTTGTCTGGGAAGCTTTTTATCTCCCCTTCAATTATAAATTATATCTTAGCTGGGTAGAGCAATGCTGGCTGTAGGTCCCTGCTTTTCATGACTTCGAATATTTCTTGCCAATCCCTACTAGCCTACAATGTTTCTTTTGAGAAATCAGCTGATCATCTTATGGGAGCTCTCCTGTAGGTAACCAACTGCTTTTATCTTGATGCTTTTAAGATTCTCTCTTTATCTTTAACCATTGGTATTTTAATTATGATTTGTCTTGGTGTGGGCCTCTGTGCATCCAACTTGTTTGGGATTCTCTGTATTTCTTGGACTTGCACGTCTATTTCCTCTACCAAATTGGGGAAGTTTCTTTCATTACCTTTTCAAGTAGATTTCCAATGCCTTGGTCTTTTTCTTCTGTTGGACCTCTTGAAGTTTTCCCAAAGGCTGCTTATTTTTTTTATTCTTTTTTCTTATAGCTGTTCTGGTCATTTTTTTTTGTTGTTGTTTTGTTTTGTTTTGTTTTGTTTTGTTTTTGCTTCCTCACATTTCATATCATTGGTTTGACTCTTGACTTCATACACTTTACTATTGTTTCCCTGTAAATTGTTCTTTATTTCAATTAGTGTTTCCTTCTTTTCTGACTGGATCTTTTTTATGTCGTTGAGGTCCTCACTAAGTTCCTTGATCATCCATATGAGCAGTATTTTGAACTCTGCCTCTATTAGATTGCTCATCTCCATTTAATTTAGCTCTTTTTCTTGAGTTTGATCTGTACTTTCATTTGGGCCATGTTTCTTTGTCTCTTCATTTTGGCAGCCTCTCTGGGTTTGTTTCTATGTGTTGGGTACAGCTGCTTTGATTCTGTGTTTGGTACTGTTGTCTAATGTAGTAGGTGTCCTATAGGGTCCAGTGGCATAGACTCCTGTTTCACCCAAGCTGGTTACTTAAGGTGAGCCCTTCATGTAGGCTGAGTACACCTCCTCTGGTAGTTAAGCCTTGGTTGCTGTTGGCAGATCAATGGGAGGGATTTATCCAGGCCAGTCAGCTGCATTGACTGGTTGTAACCACTTACCACCAACCTCTGCCATCCATGGAGGACCAGTTGTGAAGGGGCAGTGTGATGGTGCTCTGACTTAGTCTTTAGCTGTCCACTGGGTGTGCTGACCCTGGGGTTTCCTTGATGGTACAGGCTAAGGTCACCCCTAATTGTGTTTTGCCCAGGAATACCCTCCCTGAGTTATAGAGTAATCTGAGATGGCTGCTACTTGTGTTGGGCTTAGAAATTCCCAGGCAAAGCCAGGCTGTGAATCTAGGCTAGCTGCTACTAGTGATAGACTTTGGGCTCACTGAGGCCAACTGTTGTTTGTTTGATAAGATTTAGGAAGTTGTGAAACATGAGCCAAGACAATTCATTCATATGAGTGATTATGGGCTTGGATGGGCCCATAAGTTGTATGAGGCAGAGTCTCTAGGGATCTCCAAGACAGCTCAAGCAGTATTAGCCAGGTTGATAGAGTCTCAGATATGGCATCAGGTTTCTAGCTCTGTGATAGGAGGATTTAGAAAATGGACAATGACCTCTGCTCACATTGATGCCAGACACTTCGATTTTCAACTGTATACCACTAGTGCCTTTGAAGCTGCTACCCTGGTGCTGGAGCTCAGAGGGAATGAGTCTGAGTAGACAAATCAGTGTGTGCTTTCTTTAAGAGGAATCCCTTAGGTTTCCAGCATTTCTTCCACCAACTCAAACCCTGTTGGTTTTTGCAGCCAGAAGTTGTAGAGACTTATCTTCTTGGCACTGGAACCCTGGGCTGGGGTACCTGGTATGGAGCTGGGGCTCCATGCTCCTGAGATATCTCTCCCAAATTTTTATCTACCACATGTGGATGAGGGACAAGCCTATTCTGCATCTTTGCCCCTCCTGCCAGTCTGGATGGATGTGATTTCTTTAATTCCATGGTTGTCAGACTTTCATTCAGCTTTATTTCTGATAATTCTGAAATTCAGTGATAGTTGTAATTTTGATGTAGTTTTGCAAAGAGGTGAGCCATGTCTGCCTATCTTGCCATCTTGACTGGAAATAGTCTGTTTAACTTTTTAACTCAAAAGTCACCTTTTAGAGAGTAAATGACTTACCAAGTTTACATCATCTCAACTTCCTCCCTAATTATACCATATTCATCCAGGAGTATAGAAATTGTCTATATTATTTTCATCTTCATACCAGAAAGCATTATGCTGATCAATAAATCATTAAAAAAATACAAACCTGTTAACTAAAAAATAAAAACTTATATAGTCCAAAAATCCTGATATTTCTGTTATAATTATTTTATTGTAAAATGCCTATTTTATGTACTATCGGTATTCTTCTTTAACACAAATCTAAATTTCAATAGGAAGACAAATAAAATAGGGAATTATATTAAATATAATAAATGTAATTTTAATAACATTCTTATGTTAATAAAAACAGTCATTCAGTGGCAAACCTGGGGAAAATTGCCATACTCTAATTTCTAGGGATTTATCTCAAAGTATCCCAAGTAAAATCTGAAAGCATGTATCATAGGCTATTTACACAGCATTATTTGTAATAGGAAAAGACTGGGAAAACTCAAATGCTCATGTCAAAGGTCTGATTGAATAAAGTACATACAGTACATAGAAAAATCTATATAATGGAGTATTATGCAGCTATGAAAAAAGAACAAGAATATCTCAGAGATTTGGAATTGTTACCAGAATGAACTGTTAAGTATAAATAAAACATGGATAAAAGTATTTTAGTATGTCATCATTTACCTAAAATGGAGAGTTTATAGATAGGTTAGATTTTAACTGAAATACAAATAGATAAATCTAAATACATAGATAAATAAATAGCTATTTTTTAACAAAATTATAAATGGAGGGCAGAGAGCACTGGCTTGAGGGGACAGAGATAGAAGCTAAACTACCTTGAATATATCTCATTTTTAATTTGATTTGACATCATGTAAGTTAGGTACACACTTGTAAAATAAGTTTAAAAAGAGAGAAGGGAAGGATTTCCCTTTTTTAAGGCTTATATACCACATCTTCTTTATCAACTTATCTGTCAATAGATATCCAGTTGTTTCCTTATCTTGCCTGTTGTAAATAATGCTGCAATGAATGTGGAATTGTAAGTATCTTGGGATCCTGACTTCAATTCTTTTGAATAAATATACAGTAATGGGGTACCTGAACTCTATGGTGGTTCTATTTTTAATTTTTTGAGGAACATCTATAGATTTTCTATAGTGGCTGCACAATATTACATTGTTAACACTACTGTAGAAGGGTTCCAATTTCTCTACATCATCACTAACATTTTTATCTTTTGCATTTTTGAATAATAGCCATCTTAACAGGTGTGAGGTGATATCATCTCAGTTTGGTTTTTACCTGCATTTTCCTGAGGTAACCAAAGGGGAGGGAAGGGCAAAGAAGGGGGAGGGACATTAAGGAACATGTATAAATGACCTATGGACAAAGACAATGGGGGGAAAGATTGAATGTGGGAGGTGAAGGTTGGTAGGGCAGGGAAAGTAATGGGGAAGAAATGGGGACAATTATAATTGAACAATAAAAAATAAAAAATAGATTAGTGATGTTGAACACTTTTCTGTTTACCTGGTGGCCATTTGAATGATTACTTAGGAGAAATGTCTATTGAATTCATAGGACCATTTTTAAATTGGGATTTATTATTATTATCATTATTAATTTGCTTTTGAGTTGTAGATTCTTATATGTTTTGTATAGTAACACCTTCTTGCATGTTTTGTATAGTAACACTTTCTAGATAGATGGTTTGCAAATATTTTCTCTCATTCTGTAGACTGTCTTTTCACTTCTGTTGACTGTTTTCTTTGCTGTGCACATGATTTCTAGTTTGATGGAGATGGATATTGAAGATTTTACAGTGAGTATAAGAAACCAGAGACAGAAGGACAAACACTACATGATTCCACTTACGTGAAGTATCTAAAACAGTGAGACTCATGGAAATAGAGAGTAGAATAGTGATTGCCAGGGGCCAGGGTTGGAGAAATGGGGAATTGTTGCTCAATGGATATAAAGTCTGTTATACAAAATGAATACATTCTAGAGATCTGCTGTACAACATATTATCTATAGTTAGCAATATTGTGCTGTACTTTATAAAAGTGTTGAGAGAGTAGATCTCATTTTAAGTGTTCTTGCCCCCAAAATAATAACCATAACATAAAATAACAACTAAAATAAAACCACAAGGAACATACGGAAATTTTTGTAAGTGATGGATAATTGCCTATCTTGGTCATATTAATGATATCACTAATATGCCCAAACTCATAATGGTGTATGTCTGTGTCATGGATCCTGTCCTGCAGAATCCATATGCTGTGGCTGACTTGTAAATAGAGCACACATAAATCCTGGGGAGAAAACGCGGGGACTACATGGCCCCTCCCTGAGTCAGAGAGAGCGCCCCAACCCCTGCCTATACAGGTTTTTTATTGTTTTTCTGGGTACGTTACATCAGAATGGTCTTCATTTACTGTGCATAGGTTTGCATTAGTGATAGATAACAAAGGAGAGCACATCAAATAAGGATTTTTGCAAATATAAAGGGAAAAGGGGTTGGGGCTGGACTGGAGAGGTTTATCACAGATTTTCAGGAAGCTACTTTGAAGATATGCAATCGTTTGTTGTTTTAATCCAGGGTAAGAGAGTTTTAGTGAGTACAAGCCTTAGTTCTAGGAAAAATGTAGGTTTGATTTACCCATGGGAAAACCTGTCCGCATACGTGGGGCCTGCTTGCTGAATCCCGTGTCCCACTGAGTTTTCTCCAAAGTGAGAGCTGAGCTACAGTTCCCATGATGTGCAGAACGGTTCTCTATATGTCTGTCCAAATGGTATCCAGTCATGTAATATGAAAAATAGAGACATTTATTAAAGAAAATATAAGAAACATTGAACACAGGACAATGATGCCTCAGTCCACTTCAAAGTAGGCACCTGGGAACCTCACAAAGTTCTCCCAGTTGCAATCAGCTGCCTCGCTGCATTTTCCTGAATCTCATCCATGGTCTGAAATCTCTTTCCTTTCAAAGGTGCTTTTAGTTTTGAGAAAAGCCAGAAGTTGCAGGATGCCAAATCTGGGCTGGAAGAGGGCTGAGTCATGTGGGCGATTTGATGTTTCACCAAAAGTTTCTGCATGAGATATAATGCATGAGTGGGTAGGTTGTTGTGATGAAGCTGCCAATCACCAGTTTCCCATAGCTGTGGACTTCTGAACCATCCTAATAGTTTCCATAAAGGAATGTGCAAGTTAATGAAAAATTTGATGCAGATTGGTTGCTCTACTCACTCAGTCATTTTGAATGAAATGTCTACACAATACACATGCTCACTCAATAGCGTCTACTGACCCCACTGACTAGTGCAGTGAAGTCATCATTGTTCATGCATGTTCATTCCTGTCCACTCTGCTTGGCTACCAGTTTACACTGATGTCGTGCAAACTGTTCTCATTATGTTAACAATGGCTGGACTTTTTCCAGACATACCTCGTATATATTAAATGTGTGCTATTTTTATATAAATTATACTTCAATAAAGCTAAAAATAAAAAGTAAATGCAATTCCTAATAATCAAATATTATAATTGTATGTTTACTTGGTGACAGAGAAGAATCCCTCCAAGTGATTTTAAAGCATAATAATTGTATTGTTTTTACCAGTAGAATATTCTTATGGAAAGAAAAAAGGGCTAAATAATTAAAATATTTATCTATTTCAGAACATTAATGGTGTTGCTGCTGATGGTAATGATTTTCTTATATGTATATGAGTATTATTGGATGATCAAATAAGTAACTATAAGGTGTAGTTGAGAAGAGAGATTTCTGGCAATGTTGACGGGAAATGTAGATGTAAGACTGAAGAGTTTAAATTTCTGTAGTCCTGACTGTTAATAGAAGGTATCAGGGTAAACTGACTTTTCCCTTTTTTTGTGTGTGTGTATCTCTTAGCTCTGACTACTGAAGCAACTGAGAAACAATGAAAATTTCAGTAGCAATGAGCCTCTTTAACATCCAGAATGGATCTAAATAATATTTCCCACTAAGTGGTCCAGAGTTCTTTAGAGATTAGGCTAGTTCCCAGTTTGGAGCAAGAAATTATGTTCCTGGAATATTCTGTCATATCAGAAATAAAGGTAACTATCAAAGACTACTGGAGTTGTGTCAAAATGACCTATAGAACAATGTGGATATGGTGCCACATAAAGTCAGGATAGTTTGATTGATAATTGACATTACAACTTCAAGGGATGAAAACATATCAACTATGGTTATTCTTGAGCTAAAAAATTATCAACAATTTTTAAACTCATTTTTAATCATCAGTATAGAAAACTATGTTATAAATATTAGTATAAATGGAAAGAGTCAATGTCATCCTCTTTTTTCTACAGAATAATAATTCAGGGTAACCAAGTACATGAAAGAAGTACCCCCTTTTAGAATAATTACAGCTAATAATTAAAAATATTATAGAAATATATTACCATATTCATTGTCTATTAGGAGAGAAAAATATGTGTGGCTGTATGTACTTTCTCATAGAAGTGCATACAGCCACACATGAAGAAATCTTTAAAAATTCTACCTGAATCTTATCAAGCCTCTAGATATCACTAACAATTTTCAGGAACTATAAGGAAGAGAGAAGCATGTTCAATGGTACCACAGGGATGCAACCACTAAATAGCAGGACCTGTGAAACTTTATAGGATAAATGATCCAGTTCTTACAATAGATAAAATAAGGGAAATGGAGACTATATTAGGAGAGCCATAAAAGAGACTTTAGGGATATATCAATGACTCTCAATATTTGTATCATATTTAAATTACAATTCAAAAAATTAATTTTAAATTAAAGTTCAAGAGAGGGAATTATGGAAAAGAGAGAATTACTACTAGATTGGTTATTAAGGAATGGTAGCAGTTATATTTGTTACAATCATGATATTATGGTTATGTTTTCTTTAAAATTCATATTTTATATATTCAGAATGAAATATTTGTAATTTAAATTGTATGTCAGGGATTTGCTTCAAACCAATTCAGGGAGTAGAAAGGAAATGACTGAGTATAGAAATAACAGTATGCTTGTGAATTGCTAATTGTTAAAGATAAAATTACAATTAATGAAAAAAAATGCATCCAGTTGTTCATTATGCCATTCTCTTTACTTTTGTATATGGCTGGAAATCTCCAAAACATAAAGTTAATAAATGAAGCAAATTATAAGCAAAATTTGAATTCATGTTATATCACAAAAGGTGAGGGGGATGAATGAACAAAGTATTTTATGCACCTGAGATATAAGGAATGTAGTAGAAAGAATAATTATACATTAAACTAATAAATCATGGGTATCATTTGCAATCTCTAGAGTAACAGTACAAGATTAGTAAATGATTGTATAAAACATAAGCTAACATGGCCTGGCTGGTGTAGCTCAGTGGATTGAGTGCGGGCTGGGAACCAGAGGGTCCCGGTTCAATTCCCATTCAGGGCACATGCCTGGGTTGCGGGCCGGGTCCCCAGTGAGGGCCATGTGAGAGGCAACCATACATTGCTGTTTCTGCCCCTCTCTGTCTCCCTCCCTTCCCCTCTCTCTAAAAATAAATAAATAAAATCTTAAAAAAAAAAAACATAAGCTAACAGAATGGAAAATACAAATCAATGAAAGAAAGATAATCTCACAAAGGCAAAAAAATAACATGAGATCCATAGAATAAATTGAAAAAATAGCAAACTTGTAGATATAAATTCAAATATATCAAATATGAGTAAGTTATTATAAATAAAACACAAAGGCTGTCATACTGTATTTTTTTACTTTTTTATTGTTGTTCAAGTATAGTTGTCTCCATTTTCACCCCACCACAGCTCCCCACTACACCCACCCCCGCTTCCCACCCTTGAATCTATGCCTTATGGCTTTGTCCATGTGTCCTTTATACATGTTTCTTGATGGACCTTGCCCTATATTCCCCCATTATCCCTCACCCCCTCTCCTCTGGTTACTGTCAGTTTGTTTTTTATTTCAATGTTTCTGGTTATATTTTGCTTGCTTGTTTGTTTTCTTTTTAGGTTCAACTTATAGGTGAGATCATACAGTAATTGTGTTATTATATTTTGTTTACAAGCATGCTTTAAATATTAAGACACACGATCACTAAAATTAAAATGGATGAAAACTTATATACCATAAAAACATTAATCAAAAGGAAATGAGGTCAGCTATACTAAGTTCATAACTGTTTTTCCATAAGACAAAAATAATTACTGGAGATAGAGATACATCATACTAATAAAAAGATGAACTTATTAAAAAGATATGATAATTTCAAGTGTGCCTTTACCAAATATTATTGCTTCAAATATGTAAAGAAAATATTGAAAGAACTAAAAAGATAGATGAGTCCATAATCAAAATTACCTCTCTGAAGAATTGATGGAAAGAAGATGAAAATCAATAATGATAACATATAAATTCAATGAGCAATTTTTTCCTGAGCAATACATAAAGATCTTTGCACAACATAACAGCCAAGTACACACGTACATGCTGCTTATCACCTGCATATTGAATACAAAAAAACTGACCATATAAAGAGCATAAAAAAGTTCTCAGTGTATTTTAATTAATGTATTCTCTGGTTACAGTGCAATAAAACTAAAATCAATTAAAAATTATAAATGCAGTAACAAACTTCAAAATAACCAATAGATCAAAGAAGAAATATCCATGTGAATTAGAAAATACTTAACTAATTTATTCTGAACGTATGAGGTGTTAGAAGTTGTGGTATGAAATGAAAAAGTGTTCAAAATCAAAGAATTAAATGCATTTTCAGAAAGCATGAAAAGTTGAAAATTAGTTATCTAAGTTTTCACCCATGAAGTTATAGAAAGAGTAGAAAACTAAACCAGAGTAGAAGAAAAATAATAAAGATAAGATTACAATTAATGAAGCAAAATCAAATATGCAATTGATAAAATATACAAAACTATAATTCAGTTATTTGAATAAATGACTAAACTGACTAAAGAAGATATATTTAAGCAAAAAATTACCAACATTAATGTTAGCAAATAGACATCACTTAAAGCTCCTAATGATAATAAAATATGAACATACAATGAATGATTTCATGTCCATACATTGGAAAATATATATCAACTTATCATATCTCTTGGAAAATTTCTCTCTCCAAAACTGGCACAAGAATAATTTTAAAAATCTGAATAGTCCTATCTCTGTTAAAACAACTAAGTTTGCTTTAATGATCTTTCTGCAAAATACTACCAGCTCAAACTGCACTATTTGTGAATTCTCCAAATAGTTATGAAAGAAATAACATCAATCATACACAAACTTCTGGAGAACAGGAAAAGAAGGAGTACCTCCTGGTTCATTTTATATGGCCAGTATCTCCTCAATAGCAAAATTGGTAAGGGCAGAACAAAAATAAAAATTCCAAGCCCCAATCTCTAAACTCTATTATGAATATATATATAGTGACTATGTTGTGTTTGATTTCAGAAGTGTGAAATAGATGTAAAGATCAATTATAATTCTTCATATTAACAGAATAAAGAAAAATCAAATATTAATTTCCATATATACAGTAAAAGTACTGAATAAAGTTCAGTAAAAATTAACAACCAGCTAGAAATATAAAGAGAATTTCCTTAATATGATAGGGGCACTGACAAAAATAAAATCCTGTAGCAAATGATAATAGCAAAATGTTGACAGCTTCTTCATATAATAAGAAAAACAAAGCTGTGACCACCACAACTCTTCAGTATTATTCTAGAGGTACTAGCTAATGTTATACAAGAGAAAATAATGTATGCATATTGGAAGATGAAGAATAAAAGTGGCATTATGTGTAAGAGACATCGTTGTACACAAAAAATATCCCAAAACCCCCAAAACACAAAACCAGAGTAAACTGTTAGAATCAGTAAGTAAATTAAGAAAATCTGAGTATATTAATAAATATACTAGTGATGAACAACTAGAAAATGAAATGTCCAAGATGGAGCCATTTATAGTATTATAAGTAGTATTTGTAATATAATAGCTACAGTATATATGATATTATAAACATAAATTAACATTAAATAAAATTATATATACTTCAATATAAAATATGTGGTATATATTATATACATACATGTATATAATATATGTATATATGTATGAATAATATATATGTATACATACATGTATATTTAAGAGCACTATCAGCAAAGATAACTACTAGGAATATGGAGTTTCATTAGTGGGGGGTGACTTGGCAGGGCTTGGCATTCTTGTGTCCCACTGTCTGTAGGGCATGGCAAACATTTATTTTTCTACCTCTGTGGGAACTGCCTTCCTTCTCTTTGATGTCCCAGGTACATCCCTTTTTTCCTTGGTTCAGAATGGCATCTAAGCCCCAACTGCCTGACTACCTACTTGCCCTCACCTTAAGAAGCTTCTGTATGTAGAAAATTATTTTTTCCTCCCCGTTAATCAGTTTTATGTTAATTTGATTATTAGACCAGCCAAGGAACCTAGAAGGTTAGAGGGAAAATATCTCAACTCCAATAATATAAGTATATATACTATACCACTTGTTCCATGTCCAAAATGACGTTTCAGGGCAGAGAGGAAAGAATAATTTTCTGGAAAAATAGAGCTGATAGAATATTCAGATGAAATAAGCTAATTTATTCAATAAAATGTACCACGCAAAAACTTCAATTACAGAAATATTAAAATCTAAATGTGAACCATAAAACAAGCAAGCAAAGCCTCCTAGAAGGAAGCAGAAAATGATGTCTTTATGACCACAGAGTAGGTAAAGATTTCTTTAACAGGACAGAAAAAGCACAAACTGTAAGGAAAATTAGGGTGCCTAGGGGCCTTCGGCCTCGGTCTCCTCATATGAAAAGAAACCAAAGCCAAGGATGGATAAATTCTTGTACAGGGTAAACACCTCCATAGGACTCCAGGTTTCTGACTTCATTTTTAAGAAGTATTGAGAACCATAAACAATAAAATTGATAGGATGCCTAGTCTTTTCACTTCCCTTAAGTTTTTATAGCACTTCATATACCCCAGGCAGTATTTTAAGAACTTTACATACATTGGTGCATTTAATCTTCACTACTTTATGAGGTGGGTCCTTTTATAATTAATTATCTCCACTTTACAGATAAGGCAATAGCACCGAGATCTTTAGTAACTTGCTTCAAATTATTCAGTGGTAAGTAGAAAGGTAGGACTAACACAGGAAGTCTGAGTCCAGAGCCAATAATCTTAGCCACCAATTTTCATAAACTTTTGATAAAAACTTCAATTTCTGCGTTTTCCGCATTCTATTTTACATTACGTGATACAATTAACGTATTTTCTAAGGGAAGTCATCAATTTTATTGTATTATTTTACTTTACATTAAGTTTAACTTAATTTTGATGAGGCTTTGTTTTTCTATGTGCCTTTACAGCTTAGCACATTTTGGCAAAAGTCTAACACAATTCCAAAAATACTGTGAGAAGAATAAAAGTTCCTATTATTACAGTATCCTGAAATTGGTTCACAAGTGACTTTTGGACATTTTATTAACAGTATTAAAGGTAACACGAGGTATTGTATTTCATATAGTATTATGCCCAACTTTGTTCTAGGGGATAAGTTAGAACAAGTTAGAGCTTAAAAGATCCTTCTAAATGTTGCTTGCGAGTTTCCAGTGATGGTGAATAAATTGGTCATGGACATACCTACTTCCACTGCTTCTGCTAATTTAGGTTCAGCCACTGAGTCCAATAACCAATTTTAGAGGCATAGAGAAAATCCCCTAGGCTTTCCATCACATATGGGGACATGCCTCTCCTTGGCTGAGAGACCATTAGTTATATAATTCACTCTGGTATGGAAGCTTGCTAATTAGCATTTGTTTACAGCATATTAACTAGCTCTGTTTAATTACTGAAAACCCAAAATGTGTACTGGGCTTTGCAGCCCACAGAGTGTTGTTTCTAATACTTTCTGAGTAGAGGATAAGGAAGAAGATGCAAGGCAATGAAGACTTCTTGAACAACTCCCAGATAGTATATGTGTGCTTTGGAGAGTAGAATTAAGGGTAATTTACAGTAATTCTGAAAAAAATATTAGAAGGAAGTTCAAAGACTTTTGTCTGTATGAAAACATGCTCTCTTTACTATTCAGTTCATCATATGGTTCCTTATTTGTAAAATGGAATTAATGAAATCCATTCTCTAGCTTCATGAAGGATATTGGAAAGACAACTTTTAAAATGTAATAGAGTGTATCCTAAATGTGTTTGAAAAGTTTGATAGCTGAAAATAATATATAAACAAAGCATTATGACTAAAATAAACTGCTTAAAATGGCAACATATTTCTGTCCACCACAGAAAAGAGAAACTTATACTGGATACCATGTCCTAAGTATTGCACCAATTCTTTACTCCTCTGTCCATGTATACAATTCAAGACCCTTCACAGCCTTGTAAATATATTTTGAAAACAAACATGATAGTCACCCAAACACGAAATTCTGCAATTGATAACCACTTCGATTATCTATATAATAAAATATGTTGGAAAATTAGTTGTTTTTTCTAATTTTCTTTGCTTTTTTTTCATATTTTTTATTGTTCAAGTACAGTTGTCTCCATTTCCCCCCATCACCACTCCGCCCCACCACAGCCATTCCCACTTCTGCCCTTGACCCTACTCCCCTTTGAATTTGTTCATGTGTCCTTTATATATGTTCTTGAAAACCCTTCCCCATCCCCCCCCCAATTATCCTCTCCCATCTCCCCTCTGGTTACTGTCAGTTTGTCCTTAATTTCAATGTCCCTGGTTATATTTTGCTTGCTTGTTTGTTTTGCTGATTAGGTACCATATGATCTCACATATAAGTGGAACCTAACCAACTAATCAGAAAACTGGTTGTTTAAAATATAGAAATGTGTTGGACATTTCTTTAGTGAAAAAAGAAAGCTGGAATGGTAATAGTTTCAAAGGAAGAAAAATTCAAATATTTACTAATTCAAAATTCCTATTCTCCTTATAGCTAATGTTGAACCTAACTAAAGGATTAACTTACAATTTATATCTTGGGAACTGGAAGCTTTGTCAAACTTGCAAGTTGAGGAAGTATGATGACAATATGTCCTCTAGACATTAATGCAAAAGCTAAACATTTTTTTCTTCTTTTTGTATAGTACAAATTGTAATAGGTTTACATAATAGTGCCTTGCTAAAAGTGTTTTTTTTATCACCTGCAACATTATTAGGATTTTTTTTAATGAGACTTTCATAGCTTAGAAACCCCCACATGATCTGTGCACTTCTCAAGGGGTTCTGCAATAGACCACATTGTCGAAATTGATTACCAGTGCTCAGCATTGCAGCCCTGGCTCTCTGTCAATGTGTCCTCACCACACATGCAGATAATGCATCTCAGTTGTACCTGAAGGCATGTGTACAGGAGAATAATACAAACCAAAATGGATTGGGATGGATGAAGTAGGACAAATGTATTTGTTAGAGAAAACACCACCCACGGATGCT